>CAOKZL010004692.1:0-29627 GCA_948472985.1 Iguana delicatissima | reverse complement strand
CCAGCACCCCTGGAATACAGGCGCCCCAAGCGGGGCCTAGACCCTTTCGATAGATTAAGGCTACCTCAACTTGGCTTCCAACTACATGGCTGACTACAGAAACAGCTTCAGCGATGATGCCGCTGAGGAAGATACTTGAGCCAACACCTCAGAGGTGAAGCAGTGGAGTTGGTTACCAGTCTGTTTGACTCTTGAGCTGAGGAAACAGCCTTGTCATGAATTTCCCACCCATGATTCGACGCCCAAAGAAAAAATGCTTTTTACTCCCAACACCCTTAAATTACAAGTTGCGACATGCACGCAGCAATGCACCCACAACTCCATTTCCTCTATGCTGGACTCTACCTTTCAGCAAACCATTAAAATTGCTTACACATCAGAGAATTTGCTGCAAACCAACCCAAACTCAGTTGCTTGGACTAACAATTTAGCCTTCATTGGATCTAAACTTTATATACCTCCAAGCTGCAGAGCTGAAATTTTAAAAAGAGATCATAACTCCAAACCCGCTGGCCGTTTCGGATTCCTTAAAACACTCCATGCTATCGGAAAACTTTTCCATTGGCCAAGACTAAATGCGTTCAAGACTACATTAAAAACTGTCCTGTCTGCAACACCTGCAAGACCCCTACCTCTAAGCCACACAGACTACTGCAGCCACTTTCTGTACCCTCATCCCCTTGGGATGTAATTTCCTGGGACTTTATTGTGGGACTCCCCAACTCCCGAGGCAACCATGTCGTCTGGGTTCTAACAGACCACTTCTCCAAGCAATCTCGCTTCGTTCCCCTTAAAAAAGTCCCTACAGCTGAAAAACTCACAGACCTTTTCATCACCAACATCTGGAAACTACACAGTCTGCCCTCCACCATCATCTCCGACAGGGAGCCCATCTTCACATCCAAATTCTGGACTGCACTACTTAAAGCCATCGGTATTACCCAGAAATTCAGCAGCAACCATCATCCCCAAATGGATGGACAGACCAAATGCGTCAGTCAAACCCTGGAGCAGTATCTTCGTTGTTTCGTTAACTCCAACCAGAACAACTGGGTATCCCTCCTGCCATTCGCTGAATTTGCATACAGTTCTGCACTCCACTCTTCAACTAGCAAATGTCCATTTGAAGTAGTCTACAGCATGGCACCGAAGTCTTTTCCCCCGCTCGCTGACACAGCCACACAAAACAATCCTCCTTCCATTGTCACCCGGACTCAAAAAGTAACAGATAACTGGAATGCAGTCCATTCTGCCCTTAAATCCTCTAAAGCTTCTCGCAAACATTTTGCCAATAGGAAAAGACAATCCAACCCTGCTTACAAACCTGGGGATCTAGTCTACCTCTCCACTAAACATCTGACCTTTGATGGACCCTCCAAAAAACTCTCCCATAAATACATTGGTCCTTTCCCAATCGAACGGGCCATTAATGATGTCAGTTTTGAATTTTCATTGCCTGCAACCTATAAACTTATCCACCTTGTTTTTCAGTGCAGCTTACTGAAGCCAGCCCCTTTGAAGACTACTTCGACAACTGACTCCGGAATCCACGACACCTCCATGGACAAAACTGACTCGCCTCCCTCCCCTACATAACTACTAATATTGGCAATATTGTTTTCCTGTTTACTGTTTCCTCTTCATTCTGATCAGTACTAACCTTCTTCTCCTTTCCACACTGCATTTTCAACTTTACCACTTAGGTTTTTTTTCGGGACAGGCAGGATGTCGATATGCCTTCCATATTATAGTGATGGGATATGTAGTAGGTTTTAACATAGCTGCTTGCTTGTAACAAAGATATGGGAACCAGAGACCGTTAGATAAACAAAAGCTAGGAATTCACTTGATAAGCGCTGCCAGGCTCTCACCGCTTCAGGGTCTCTTGTTAGAGGGAGGGAAACGTCTTGGGATTTTATGCATTTGAATTTGCTAATTGCCTTTAGTCCTCTCACTGAAGTCCTGTAGGATGTATTGCACCCCAAATAAATAATGTTTCTACACTGTACTATTTGTATATGTGAATTCAGTTCCTGACAGAGACACATACATACATTGTAATAACAAAATGTATGAGCAGACAACATATCTCATGAAAATCTTTCATATATTTTTTTAAAATATATGATTTATAAATAATAATATACATATCCAAGATTGTAGATGACACACCTACACGCTTCAGGTGACACGTGTTGCAACACACTGTTTGGAAAGCCCTGATCTAGCGGGTCTAGATAGGTTACTGCAGATTTTGACAAGAGTATGGAGCTCTAGTGGTCGTCAGTCTGAACAAAGTAAAAACATTCATGATGATTAAGGCTATTTCATGTACAGGGTAATTCCAGACCCAGAGATTCAGTATAGAAGTTTGCAAAAGCTTTATTCAGAAACTTTAGAGTAACAGCAACATGTGGTGGCAATTGCCAAGTCTAAAAAAAGCTTTATTGGGTTATTGGGTCTTATAAACAATAACATTACAAATTTGTGTGTGCACTGCCCCTGTTTGGTAGCTGATTAAAACAAAACTTTTGCCAGTCTTACTTCCCACCTGCTGGAGTCTTGACCTTGTAATTGCCTTTTCCAGATTACATGGCATTATATGATATCAAGCATCAAAGCACTACATGTTATTGGAATGGCATTTGGATGGCATGGCAGGGAAGTGAAGCCAACCTGACAGAAGATGACAAAAGAACAGCAGCATGTGTTGGTGGAAAAATAGGTTTTAAAGTTGTCAAAAAAAAGTGAAATATTTGTATATTTGTATGTGGGGATTTTTTTAGACTCAAAATACTAAGCTATTTCAAAATAACTATATCAAAATTTTGAATGAGATTATGCAGAACCTGCAGAGGTGGTCTAAACTGGTGTTGTTGCTGTTGGGTAGGATTTTAATTATCAAGATGTCTTACCAAAAATACTTTCTTTGTTTCAGACAGTTGCAATCATAGTCAGTGATACTTCATTGAAACAATCGCCAAAGAGATATTTCTAAATATTTGTGGCAAGGGAAAAGACCAAGGATGAAGATTTTGCCAGATGCTAAACAAAGAGGAGATCTTGGTCTTCCAGACTTGAAATTATATTATCATGCTTCAGGTTTGGCATGGTTAAAAGCTTGAATTATGCTTTGAAAAGAAAAAATCACACAATTAGATTTTGATTGGAATGTTGGTTGACACATTTTTATATTTTAAAATTAAGGTAAATGTAGCTTTTAACAATCACTTCATTCTTCACTCTAAGACTTAAATGTGGAACGTGTACAAATAATATTTGTGTCCTAAGATGAATTTGCGGCCTCATCCCACTGAACTTCCTTCTAAAAGATGGATAGTGGTTAAAGAAAAATAGTTAATGTGGAGATTTAATTAGGTAGATAAGATGAAATACAATTGAAGTCAAATGAAGAAATGGATAATAAGCGGTTGGGTTTTGACACTGAAAAGACAGTTCTTAGAGTCGATTAGGTAGTGATGATGACCATTTAATAGCTAAAGTGTGTAAGATGTTGTTGAAATTTGAAATGGATGAGGAACAAGTAAAAGAATGTATGATTAAATGGGCCCAAAGTGTGGGCCACCTGATGCAACTGGCAAATGGGGTAAGATGTGGTCAGAGGGTTTGAAATTTACTTTGAGTTATGACTTGAAAGAAAAATTTTATAAGACAATATATCATTGATATCTTACTCCTGAAAAACTTTCTAAAATATGTAAGGTTGAAATGTCTAATTGTGGAAATGTTAAAGGGACTTATTCTCATATGTGGTGGACTTGTGAGAAAACTTAAACATTTATGGACAATGATCAGTGAATAATGGAAGATTTTGTAGATCAAGCTTGAATTGAAATCTGAATTATTTCTGTTAGGATTCTGTTAGGATTGGTAGATGATCAGACACACACAGTATATGATTATTGCAGTGAGAATACTTTATGCAGAGGAGTGGAAGGAACTGGTGATTGGATGACCAAACTAATAGGTATGGCAAGCCGCCAATTTAGCAGCTTTATTAAGAGGTGGTTCTCTTACTGAGTATAAAAAAACAGTTGGAAAGGTTCATAGCATATTTAAAATCAACAGAAAGCAAGCAAGCAATAATAAGTTTTGATTAAGAATTAAAGCTATGTATACTTGAAGTAGAACAGCAGTAGCATTAATGTTTAATACTAATCAGTAGAAATGGGAGTGTGATAAATTTAATGTTACTAAAAGTTGATTTTTATTTCTTGTATATACATAGAGTGGTGGAGTAAGGAAAAAGTATAACTCAATAGAAATAAGATACGTTCTTCAAAGGAGTGGAAACTCAGATGTTTATTTCATTTTATCAAGGGTAGTTGTTTAGTAGATCAGTTCTTAGCGTGTTTATGTAATAGATTAGATTAGCTCTGTGCTTAGATTGTTTGTATGTATTCCCTTATATGCTGTTTAATCTTATAGTATAAGTCTTTTAATAAAAATATATTTTTTAAAAAAGTGAAGGGCTGGCAGCATTTTCAAACCGAGTCAGTGAAAGGGATGTGGGAGTAGCCAACTCGGAGATAAGGTTAGAATGGGAGTTGGTGGGGCTGCTTGTGAGCAAGATAGGAGCAAGTCAGAGGAAGAGGAAGGTATGAGCTTAGTAAAGGTCTCGCCCTTGGGAGAGATCAGGGCAAAGACAATCCACCCAGTGGTCTTTCTCCGTTTATGTGTTTGGTCTCCCTCCGTTTCTCTGTGATAGGATTTGCATCCCATCTTGAAATAACTGGTACAGCACTAATTTTTTCAAACATAAAGGAGACTGCTGGTCCCTTCACACCCAGGCAGGATGGGAAACCATATAAATGCATGGAGTGTGGAAAGAGCAGTAGTGTTTGCAAAATATTGATGAAGCAGCAAGTGACTCACTCTGGGTGATGTCTTGAGGCTAATAAGGAATGTATTAATTTTAAAAATATTATATCAAATGTAGATGTGTACTTCAGTCAGTGAACTCTGTGGGAAGCAGAATCTTTATTCAGCTTCATTACATTCTCATTGCTTTAGATAAACCAGATCCTGTCCTAGCTGGGAACGGCTCTCAACAGAGCACTGTACACTCATACCTCAGTTAACAAAGCCTCTTGCAGTGAAGTTCCTTTTAACACCCAATTAGCCTCCCTTTTCCTCCTTATCCTCTGCCTAGCTGGATATTTTTTAGCAGCATCACCACTGAGAAGATGGAGATTTTGGAAGACGCCAGGGCTTCCCTGAGTGGGTTGTTTTAGTTCACATGTGAATATTTTGAACAAAAAGTTTGGTGAAACATGCTGACCTGCTCTTCGTTTTTGTGGAGTGCTTTCTCTGTTATTCTGCCCCAGTACCAGATTTTCTCTCAAAGAGGTAATGCCCAGGGGCACATCTACTTCTTTAATTGAGGTATGCCTGTATTTTTCCTATGAGTTCCACAGCAACAGAAAAAGCTTACAGAAAATCAGAGGCAGAAATCCATTTTATTTCTAGAATGAAATAATACATGATTTTAGAAAAATTATAGTGTCTTGCATGGATAAGTTAGATGAATCACATGCTACAGTTATATCTCTGTCTGGATTGGCCTTTGTTTCTACAGGTGATCCTCAGGAACAGGTGATCTGCGACATGACGGTCTGTGTGAGAGAACTCATCCTGTTTAATGCTAAGTTTGAAGTGGGAAGATTTCACACAAATTTCTTGCATACAGAAACCTAAAATGTGTGGTTTGATATCTAGTAGTTTTACATATACCAAACTACACCGTTCCCCCAACAGATATTACTGGGATTAAGGGTTTTTTTTCTGTTTGTAGTGTGCTGATGGTATGATAAGAGGAGCATGTAGCACGTGCTATTTGCTATGGTCATTTTGAATCCTTGCTCTGTCTTTCGAGGCATTGGCCCCCCTTCCGACCCTGGCAGTATCTGCAGATTAGGTGAGCATCCCCACTGCTCCATCATGCCAGTCTTTCATCTGGATGTTGAAGAATACCTGGCCTGCTTCAGGAGGAATCTGAGTAAAACTTGAGCTCCACAAACCTGATTCCATGTGATTTCCTCAAAGGTTGCCACCTGATGTAAGTGTTGATTGTTTGGCACTAGTGGGGTGTATGTGTGGGTCCTGTCACAATGATTGATTTATGACCTGTCAAGAATGATTTTGATTTATGACCTGTCAAGAATGATTGATACTTGTCCATCTGTTTGATCTCCTCCCTCACCCAGAAATACCAGGGCAGGACATCCTGAATGGATCATATGTCCCCTCCCAACCCATGTGGTCTGAGCCATCCAATGGAGCTGATTTCCGTTTTGCGGATGTAGTTGGCTTCAGCAGAGCAATGTGACCCCTTCTGGAACTCACTGCACCACCTTATTTTTGGCAATTATTTGAGCAACCAAGTAACTTGCCTTTTGAGCTTTCTCTAATGTCTTTTTCTCTTTGTGAATGATGCAGACTGCTTCTTTATAGGTTTTGAAAGCTCAACAAATTATTCTAATGGTTTTTCTGACAAATGACTGTGCTTTGTGCTAAGATAACGTTTTAGTTTGATTGGTAGCATACTTTCATTTGCAAGGATCTCCCTACAAACTAAACACTGGGGACAAGGATTGTTTTCATTTCCAGAAAGTGTGAACCCCAATTTCATGTAGTCTTTACTGTACAAACAAGGCTTGGAAGTTTTTCCGTTTCCACTTCTTATCTACTACTACAGACTTTTCAGCAATTGATTCTTGAGCAGTTTCCTCTACAGCTGCTACATTTTGTTCATTGCAAACCTCATCTTCGCTAGCTTTGCCTTTCTTAATTAGAACTTATCCATTTCAGGGGAAAGGTCAACTGCAGCGTAAGTAACTAAGAAGATAACAGCACCAGCACTCCACTCCCGCAGTGATAAAGAACAGTCCCTCATGGCACAAAACTACAGAGCCGCCCGCCTTTTCACATTCACGTCTAACCTTTCCAACAGACTAGGCATGTGCAGTACCCAGAGGCATATCTAGGGAGGGGAGGGGAAAGGCAGCCCCCTCCCACCCGATCCTTGCCTGCTGCCCCTGACCTTGGCAGAAGACCACAAGGAAGTCTCCACCTGCCAGAGCAGTCTATCAGGGAGTACTCTTCCCATAAGGGACACGAGCTTCTTTCTCCTACGTCACTTGCAAGTCAAGGAAAGGAGGAAGAAGACCGCTCCCTCACTTCTCTGGCACCCCAGCACCTACCCAAGCACGAGACATCTTCGTGGTCCAAACTATTGCAGCTCCAATTGCTGCACGCTTTGCTGCCTTTCCTCCTTTTTTTGCATCGCCGATGCTACTGCAGCTGCTGGATGGTGCTGCCTCTGGACGGCACTGCTTGGGGGAACTGCAGCTGTCCAGGTGGCCCCGATGCCAGAAAAGGAGGCAAAGGTGGCAGAGGTGGTGTGGTTGGAGAGACCAGGAAGTCCCCGAGGAGCTCCGGGACTTGGCTCCATTCGTCCTGTCAGCCGGGCTGGGGACCTTCAGCAGCAGAGGTGTCGTCATCTCCTAGTGCACCCTGGGCACAAGGGAGCTGAACGGTGTGGCCTCTAATCTGCTGCCACCTTTGCACCTCCGCTCCAGCGCCCCTCCAAGTAGACCATCTTGAACTTCCTTGGCCCTGGCTCCAGTAGGCCCCCACGGCATCTCTCGGCACCAGCCCAGCTCCTCCTCGAGAGTGGCTGTTGAGTTGAGGCACAGCATCGGCAGCGGGGGACTGCTTTCACTAGGGAACTCATACCACTTGAATTTCACTGCCATGTCTTCCTCTGACTCCCCCATGGGCATGGATGAGGAAAGTGGCAAGCCGAATCAGGGCTTCCCTGGAGTTGAGGGAAGGAGGGAGGGATTAAGCCCTTTGGTGCCTCTACTCCTCTGAGAAATGGAGGGACTGCCACAGTCGTTTCAAATATAGGTAAAATTCTTAGCGGGAAGTGGGGGAGGCAGCAGTTGGAGAAACGAGGAAGTCCCTGAGGAGCCCCAGGATTCGGGTTTAGGCATCCAGGTGGCACCTCCAAAAAGTGACGTCCACCATGAGGGGGTCTTTCTCACCCCGGGGAGGCGACACAGCTGAACTCTTCGGGCAACACACTAAGGTGTCACAACATACCATTTGGAAAGCCCTGCCCTAAGAGGTAGGGAACCTTGGGGTCCACCTGCAATGCGAACTTCTCCTTAGAATTTGGTGGAATTATAGCTTAAAGGAGGCCTGCAAAAGGAGGCCAATGGAAGAATCTTTCACCCTAACTTTTCACTCTATGTATACCAGTACTAACTGTAGACAGCACTTCAGTAAAGTTAAAGTATTTTGTTTGAATTGACGAATATACAAGAAGTCAGATATTCTTAAGAACAATACAAGGCTTTTGGAAAGTGAGACAAGAAAGGTTGGATAGAGAGAGATTGAGTGGGAAAGAGTGATAGTTACCAGTCTTGAAGAAAGGGTCACAGCACAATTGCTCAGAAAGTATCTGAGGGCAGCACAAAGGAACAGCAGTCTGGGGCACCACATTCAATGTGTACTACAAATGGCTAGAGTTGAAGCTAGGGTTTTTATACCCTGTTTCACATCCTGAAGGGCTATAATGGCTTTCCCACAGGATTGACCAAGGGACCTGGAAGGGACTGGTTGCTTAACTCTGGAGTGATAAAACATTGGTGGGAATCATGACAATCTTTTAATGTTCAGTGAGGTAGGCTATATACGGAGGATCTCCATGGGCAGGTAAGATTGACGAATGGTCTGTGATTGCTCACCAATCTGGGCAGTTTGTCTTTCATTGTATTCCAAAATGCCAAGAGCCTGAAGCAGTGAAGGGATAAGCAGAAACCCATCAGCTTCAGGTCTTCCACATAATCCTATCTGATCTTTCATGACCCCAAACACATCTCCAGCCAGTGTAACCCTGAACAAGTTCTCCGGCCAGCATGACCCCAATTGCGTTTTCCAGTTATTAATCAGTTCGATTTATGAAAATTGCATATCTCACAGAAAGCGTGGTAGAATTCGGTAACAGTGATTTTTAAAGATTTTTTCTTAGACCACTTCCAAGAGGTTGGAGGTGTCTTTTTTGCCCCGTTTAATATTTTAATAGCCACTTTTTTCCAATACTTCATCTCATTAATAGGCTTCTTATTTTCTTTCCTGCCTTTTGGGAATTGAAAATGAGAATAGCTCCCACCTACTTCTACATTTTCAAAGGGTGTGTCAATCTGAACCACATACTGTTATTGGGTTGTACACCCCCACATTTTGATATTGTCTAATTGGTAAAATCTCGCTCTACCCAGTAGACCCAGCGAAAAGCACAGTACTGCAATTTGTACGTTCTCCTTTTTTAATAATATTTGCCACTTTGACTATACTCTGAAGTTATTTGCCCATGCATGTCCTGGTTTTCATCTGTGAAATACTGAAGGATATGATCTGTGCAACCCCTGGAGGGTCCGAGAGGCAGAAAAATTATCTTTGGATCTGTTATAGCTTGTGTGGGTGTATATATATGTATGCGTATGTATGTATATATGAGAATTCAGGTTCTCTTCTACATGTTTCCATACAATACTATGACAGGAAAGCAATGTGACCTGACAGAGGAAATACTTTTTTTTTCTAACCTGAGATACTCCCTGTCAATCTGGAGGTCCAGGGGTGGCAAAGACATTTATGGCTGCCAGTCTCCACTTTCCTTATCCTGATTGATGTGGTTCATTTAGCATTCCCCAAAAGCAAGGACCAACCTCTGTTAAAATCCAAATGCGAGGGATGGATATGAAAGTCTTCCCACATTTATTTAGTTTCTTCATTTATGTTGTGCCCTTTTCCCAATAATGGAAATCAAGGTGAATTCAGCTTATTAAAAACAGTGTAGATAAAAAATAATACAAAACATAAAGTATAAGCATAAAAATATTTTAAAAACACTCAACAAACTGTAAAGTTGAAAAAATTAAAATTCATTAAAAGACTAGATGCAAAGCAGCAAAACACCATTGAAATCCCATCACAGTCAATTTCCAAAAGCCTGAAGGAATAAGAATACACACACACACACACACACACACACACACACATTCTTTCTGGTGGAAGGACAATAGAAAGGAGCCGTCTTAATCTCCCAAGAGAAGGAGTTCCAAAGTCTGTGTGCAGCCAACCGAGAAGGCCTGTATTTCTGTTCCCACCCTACAAGCCGAAAATGTGGTAGGGCAGAAAGAAGGAGCAGGAATAGGTACCAGAGAGCATGTACAGTGAATCAGCAGGAAAAAAGGGAGGTGAGGCTCCACATGCTTATGGATGGTCCAGATTTATTCTTTACAAAGCCCAACATGTTTTGGCCTGTTTATAATGAATTGGCCTTCTTCAGAAGCTGCATTAAAAATAAGCACAAATACATAAATATAGAAAGGTACAACATATAAATAAAACTATATAATAGTTCTAAATTCACATCGTGAAATATACTATTTAAATAGCAAAATACGTACATACCATAAATCCAGTCTACAACAGAAATTTCTGGAGTTGCTACTCCATAAACTGGACTGATATGCCGTAAAAACTAATTTTTGTTATTTTTTATACATTTCCACAGATGGTCAGAAGGAGGGCCTAGAGAAAATGGTGTGACAAGGTCTCCTGAAATCAAAGATTTCAGCTTTAAAATTCATTCCCTTCTTTTTTGATGAGAATGCTCTCATTCTTTGCAGCTATTTTTTGTAGCACGAAAAAACTAAAATCTGAAGAATGCCAATTAATTTATAGGCAGAAGCACACTGGGCTTTTTAAAGAATAAATTTGGACCGTCCATAAGCACATGGAGTCTAGTCTTCTTTTTCTGAACAGGATTGTCAGTCTTTTAAAAATCAAAATCAGCCATTCAGTTCCATTAAAGAAACCTAAGCAGAAGAAATAAAAATTAAAAAATAAAATATTCAGTTTCTTTTTCCTTACGTTTGCTCTTATCTTGTAGGTTTTCGTTTTGTTTGTTTGTTCGTCTAATCCTACAACATCTTCTGTGACTTTTTCAAAGTTTGATTCAACTTTTCCATCTCTCTTGATGTAATTCTGCCCTGGTACCTTTTAATTCTTCACCCATCTCCAATCTAAATTTTTGAATTTCTTCAAAAAAAAAATTGAATTTGAGTCTGTTACTTTTGCACTCAAATCTAGTGAGAGTCTTCTTGTCTGTGTCTGTATTTGTTTTTTTTATTTTTATTGACAATAAAAAACATACAGACATAGGTAAAAAAAAAACAAGTATCACATACAGAAATAACAAATAGTAATATTAATATAAACCCCTCATTCTATATAAACCTCTTTCCAGTCCCTTTTCCAGATTTTGGCCAGTAAGGACCATTCCTTTTCAACTTTAACCTTATCAATCTTATCATCCATTAATGCAGTCAACAAATCCATTTGAAACATTTCATATAATTTCAATATCCATTGATCCTGCGAATGTATCTCGTGACTTCTCCAGTTGGAAGCGTAGACAATTCTTGCGGCCGTCACCATATATAGAAGAATTCTACCATATTGCTTCTGGTACTTTTGGTTAGCTCCCACAAACATATTCAACAAATATAACTCCGGACTAAGTTTCAAATCAATTTCCAATATATTTTTAACTAAATTATGGATCTTCCCCCAATATTCCTTTACCCTCTTACACTCCCACCACATATGATACATTGTTCCTAATTTCTTACCACATTTCCAACATCTGTTACAATAACTGCTAAACATTCTGGCAATAGTTTGTGGTGTGATATACCATCGATATAACATTTTATAGAAATTTTCTCTCAAATTTACACTTCTCGTGAATTTTACATTTATATTCCAGGCCTTTCTCCATTCAGCTAACTCAATAGAATATCCTAAATCCCTTGACCATTTAATCATAAAATCCTTAATTATTATCTGTTCAGTTTCTAGTTTTAATAATATGTGATATATTTTCCCAATGATGTGATCGCCGCCAATTAGGTATTTAATATCTAATTCTTTAAAATCTGTACCCTTCTCCTGGATTCCATCTTCCGCAATATCTTTCTTAAACATTTCATAAATTATTCTATAATGTAACCAATTCCCTTTAAATCCCAATTCTTTCAATTCATCCAATGTTAACAATTCATCTTTACCCCCTCGTTTACACAATATTTCTTCATACGTCAAACATTTCCTATTTGTAGTATATAGTTCTTTAAAAAAGGCTTCTTGCACTGAAATCCATCTTGGCTTCTTTAAATAATTTTTTTTTTTTGTAAATATTCCACACCTTCATCTGTGTCTGTATTTGAGGTTGTACTGCTTTTCTTGTTTTCATGGCCATTTCACTTGGCCTTTCTCTTGCTCCTTCAGAAATAGAAGTTTTGATTGGATCTATCAACTTTACCCAGTATATGTCTCTTATACTTGAAATTATTGTTTGCTCCTTTTACTGTGCAATAGAGCTCACATATGTATTGACCCTTAGAGCTCTAATCGTCATCAGATTTTTAAATTTTTTAACTATCAGAATAAAAGAAACGCAAGTATTCAAAGCAAGAGTAAAACTATAAATTTTCTTACATCTACCAGTTACTTGCTACATATTTAATACTTGATAAATATTATTACCTCTGTGTTTTTTGACTTTATAAATAATTATTACTTTGTCCCACTACAATATTTCACAATTTCTTATTTAATTCAATTTACTTCTCTTCCTTATTTCTAACCTAACTTCCGTCACCAATAAATTTTCTTACCAGTAATATCTACTTTCTTTGTAACTATTTCATGTATTGCAACCCCAGTTTGTGTACAAATATTAATCATATATGTTCAAATACTTCTTTGTTCTCAATTCAATTTGCAGTAGTAAAATAATAAAATAATAATTAGGGAATGATTAAATAAACAATATTTAAACACTCTAACTTAAAGAGGTAGATCAGTGTAAAGCAGTTAATGAATGAAGCAAATTAAACCAGTAAAATCCCTAACTCAATTTCAGTAATATAAAGCAATATAAAGTTCAGGGTGGGCCACAGGCATTTGCTGCCCTCTTTGGCTCCTGATGCCTGTCTGAATTGGGGGGGGACCCCAAAACCTTTTTGTTTCCATCTGCAGCTCTCGGCCCGCTTTAAGCCTGGCGTGGTCCAAATTGTGTTTAAGCTGTTTGTTTTTCTGGGGAAAGTTCTTCCTCTCCTACATTTCACAGGTGAAAACTGGGACACAGTTGCTGCATTAATGTTTTCATAGGCCCTCCGGGGCTGTCTTGTATTTGACTCCTTGCCTCACCTGGACATACCACAAGAGATGAAAATATAAAATATCTTTGTTTTCCTTCCCAATTCCTGTAAATGTTCTTGTTAATCCTTTTTTGGTAGGCCTTAATTTCCTTATTAATTTTATAGATTCCATATTTACAAAAGAAATAAGACATCTATACGCTATAGTACTAATCTTACTTCATTCATAAGATCAGTTATGCCAAACATTTTCCATTAAATTTGACTTCCTGCCCATCTCCAAGTACATGGAAGAAAATAGTGTGCTATTATTACTCTTTTCACATTAATCTTCCTTTCTTTCCAGCTTTATATTGTTATCATTCAAATTGTATACAGGAAAAGAAAGGTATATTCTAATGAAAATCAATAGTCACAGTTTCAGCCTCTTTCTCTTTTCAGCTAGTCCAGGAAAGGTCTCCATATAGCCAAGTATAAATCTAAACTTTTAACAAGGAAGTTAATTTATCTGACTCTGCTAATTAATCTCTGTAGCCGCTCATTTATTGTAGGGCTTTTCCATTTTTTTTTCTTTTTGCATAGATCAATCTTGAGGCTGTTACAATACTTCATTATCTCTTTCCACTATATTCTCATAATATACATACTTAATAGCAATAGTAGTGGTCTGAACCTTTACTTTTAAAAATGATTTCTGCGACAAAAATTTCATCCAAAATTTCCTTGCTTTACTGTTGAGGCCAAAGAAAATTAGAGGCTGGTAGAGATGGCAGAAGGAATTAATGTGGAAGGACAGCCCAGGTAGGAGAGAGGCTGCAGGAGTTTGCTTTTGCAAACTTTTGGAGCGGGCAAGTGTCTGCCCCCTCTTCCCTCTCAATCCCACTATAAATTAACACATCATCAAGGGAGACCGTCACCCGCTTACACAGCTGCTCGTGCAACACCTCTGGAGCCTCGGGTACACCCTCGCTGCCCCACTTAATCGGAAGGGCAAGACAAGATGTTCCAACACATGATGGGATTTAAAACAGTGTATTGAAAGAGCCATGGGGTTGAGCTACGCACAGTAGCTTTACGTCCTAACGGAGATATTTATATCCTAACAAAGATATAACATCTGTGTGAGATGTGGAAGTACTTCTCAGGGTTGCTGTTCTTGTGTTTTGAAACTCCTACTACTTTTCTGTGTGGAAAGAGCCTAGAATTTGGACCTTACCACCAACTGTCAGAGAACTTCCCCGCCTTGAATTTCCAATTCACACACAACAGCGCCAATGATTCCTTAGTGATATTGTGACTGTGTGTTGGGTTCATGAGAAAGCTGCCTTGATTGCCATCTCGCTCGATATATTCATTCAGCATGGAAGGAGAGCCAGCTTGGTGTAGTGGTTGGAGCCTTGGACTATAACCTGGGAGACCAGGGTTTGGTTCCCTACTTGCCCATGAAAACCCATGGGGTGACCTTGGGTGCATCACACACACTCAGCACATGAATTAGCTAATAACTGTATCAAAAAACAAGATCAGATTGATCTGGCATGATTTGTTTTTGAGAAACCTGTTAACTTTTAGTGATCACAGCACTCCTTTCCAAGTGCTTACAGCCTGTTTAAGGCTCTGCCCTAGAATCTTTTCCAATACTGATGCCATGCCAACTGGAGAGGTGAGAGGACCTTCTTGGCGGCTGCTCCCAGAGTCTGGAACTCCCTCCTTAGAGAATCCAGGAGTGCCCTGTCCTCAGGAAGTTAAGACATTTTGTGCTGTCAGGCTTTTATCGATTGAGTAGATGTTTTAAGATAGTATAGTTTTTAATGTATTTAGTATTTTTAATACAGTTCTCCTCCCACATTTGCGGGTTTCACTTTTGCAAATTTGATTATGCCTGCTTGGCTCCCCCATTCTCCCCTTCCTAGTCCCTGGCCATTTGCTCAGGTGCAGGGAGGGGAAAGAACTTCACTCTTCTGCACTCTGTCCTTGCTTGTGCACACAGGCCGGCAGCTGCAGACATGAGGTTGCAGGGCAGGCAATTGCTTGTTCCCTGCGCTTCCTCCACAGTGGCCCTGTCAAGACACCGCTTTATGTCAAAAGTGGAACTAGGGCGGAGCCAGGGCTATGACACTCAAGGTCTACCTATATCTCCACCTTCTTGGAGAATGCAGCTCTCTTCTACACTTTTGTCCCCCACTGGCTTTCTCTCCTAGTCTGTCTCCCTCTACTGCTTCCCTAATTCTGCACCCTTTCAGAGACAAGGCAAAGCATGGATTTATTTATCCAATGACTGTGTTACTTGTGGTAGCGTGTATAGTCCAGTCCAAAGCAAAGACACTCTATTGAGACAGATCTTACAAAAATATGAACAGTTCTTTATTTAACAAACTGTCAGGTTAAAAGGTAGTTGGTAACTTAAGGATTAGCAACCAGCACAACCCATATATATGTAAACCAGCCAACACTTTCTATTCTCTCTCCTACACTCTATCTCGATTCCAAGCACTCTCTCTGACTAGAGCCTCAAACTCTGTCTCAGTCAAATTTTAGTTACTCATTTCCCCCATCTAGCCCCTCCCTCTGGCCAGCCTGGGTTCTAATTCTAACAGCCAATCAATATAAATCCCTGGGGTTGCCAAGGTACTCTGTTGCTAAGCCCCCTCAGGGTTCGTCACAGGCCTGCTCAAGCGCTCCCTGGGTGCTAGGAGGAGGGTGCAGACTAAGCAATCGCCTGTTCCCTGGACTTCCTACCTGCTCGAGCATGCCCTGGGCCACCAGGAGGAGGCTGCAGGACGAGCAATCACCCATTTCCTGCACTTTCTCCGTGGAGGCCCACATGGGCGTGTCCTGAGCTGCTGGCAGGAGAGTGCAGGGTAAGCAATCACCTGTTTCTTGCACTTCCTCCACGGCAGCCTGCTCGAGTGCACCCTGGGAAGCTGGGAAGAGAGTGCAGGGCGAGTGATCACCATTTTCTGCGCTTCCTCTGCAGTGGCCCATGAAAGAGTGCCCTGGGCAGCTGGAAGGAGAGTGCAGGCTAAATGATTGCTCATTCCCTGCACTTCCTCCCTGCTCAAAAACACCCTAAGCTGCCACAGGAGGTTGCATGGCAGGTGATCGCCCATTCCCTGCACTTCCTCTCCGCTCGAGCAGGCCCTGGGCTGCCTGCAGGAGGGTGCAGGTCGGGTGATTGCCTCTTCTCTGCACTCCCTTGGCTGCCTGGGTGCTGCTGTGGTGGTGGCACCTGCCAGGGGAGTTATTTGCAGGTTTTTTGACATTTGCAAGGGTTTTGTGTCCCTATCCTTTGCAAATGTGGGGGGTATACTGTATTAACATTTGAACATGTAATTGTTGGGACTTTGTAAATGGTTTAATTATGTTTGAAATTTTATATTCAGGCTTTCAATGGTGTTTGAATTTGTTCTGTTTTAATCTTGTTTAACTGCTTGGAGTCCCACTATTGGGAGAAAGGCAGGATGTAAATAAATAAGAATAATAAGAATAATAACTTTCCCCTCACAGGGGATGGAACACACCCAAGACCAAGGCAGGCTTACTCAAGTCTTCCTTCTGACACCTGGAGAACAACATCTGTGAGCCTGGATCAGGTAGGGAGAAGGGATCCCTGGAGGGCCAAGAAAGGGCAAGTAGAGTGGACCACCCCCTCTTCTTCTCTGTGAGACTGAAGGATTTGAGCTCTTCTCCTTTCCTTTACCCTCTATGGCATTTGTAAATGTCGTATGTGAAATACTGAACAGTCCTGAGAAAATCCCAACTTATAGCATCTTCTGTTCCAGCTAGGGTTGGTAATTTTGTCTCTCAGATACTATTTCTTTTCCCAGGTGACCTTTAAGGAGGTGGCTGTGTGTTTCAGCCAGGAGGAATGGTACCAGCTGGATCCAGACGAAAGGGCTCTTCATAGGGAAGTGATGGAGGAAACCTTGGCAATCGTGGTATCTCTGGGTGAGTATCCCTCTTTCTCCTGGCTGAGTCAATCACTTTGCAGGAGCTCTTGAATCAGTGTCATCTCTTCCTGCCATCTTGCTATATTTCTGCAAGCTGAGCCATCCTCCTCTAGCCTGACCTTCTGAGGATGAACCGCAACCATGGAAAACTGACATGTTTACTGGGAAGTGAGAGGGCAATGGAGAGATCTTTTCATCTGCAAAGGTATAGTCTCCTTTGAATTCCTTTCTCTCTCTCTCTCTCTCTGGGGAGCCATGTCCGGCATAAGAAGTTTCAGAGTGCTGCTTCTCCTTGAATGCCATCTAGCATCATCTGTTTCACTGGTGACCAACTCGCTTCCTCTTCTTCGGTCTTTTTTTGTCAGCACAGGCACAGATTTGTTTCTCATCCTCCCTCCTTCTCATCCTCCCTCCTTCTTAACTGATGGGAATTGCAGTCCAGCAGCATCTGGAGAATTGCTAGTAGCAAACCAAATTTATTCAGAATAATTGTGTACTACCAAAAATATTTCTCCCCAAAGAAAAAATCCTTCACTTCCTTGGTCTCCCTTTGGGTAGCCAAGTCCACTACACAAAGAAACAAACTAGAGAATTCCAGCCGACAGAATTATAGGGTAAAAGGAACATGGAAAAGGATGTGATGTGGATGAGAGGGAGAGAAAAAAGATTGGCCAACAGTTCTTCTGGTTACCAAATTGGTATAGCGGCCAGATTTTAGGAAAATAATTGAGTGGTCTCTCAGGAGGGCAAATGGAGAAACGCTTTTTCCACTTTCTGGACATTTAAAGGGTTTCTCCCCTGGGTGAATAAACTGATGTGAAAAAAGCCTTGACTTCTGACTGAAACTCTTTCTGCATTCTAGGCAGTGAAATGGCTTCTCTCCTTCAGTACACTTTCTACACTCCAGGCATTTAAAGAGTTAACTGATGCTGACTGAGCTGTTGCCTCCATCAGAAGCTCTTTCCAGGTTCCAGACATTTAAAAGGGTTTTCGCCTGTGTGAATAAGCTGATGTGAAATTAGGCTTTGTTACCACAGTTCTGACATGCCTGGTGATAGCACTAGATATCACCTTGATATCAAACTTATTTGGCTTTCATTTGACCTTTCTCTGCCACCGTGCTCCATGTGTTTGCAAGGGTCACCAGACAAGCACGTAACAGGCGCGGCCATTAATGGTTGGACATTCCAATCCCCAGTTAGGCAGGCAGATTAATGCCTCTCTGTTGCTGCGGGGACCACTTCTTGCAGACACACCTTGCTTAAGCGCAGCTACACAAAGACGCTCAGCTGAGAGCCGGCACTTTCTCAATGCTATGCCATTTGCATACTGGCTATACTATTGTCATCCAGCTCTAAGCTCATCATGTAAAACCTGACCTTTTCCAACGCTTTTGTCCCACTCCAAATTTCCTTTGTTATCGCCGAGCATGGCATGGCCTGTAGGCACAATTCACCCTATGAAACCTCCCGACTCCGAGTCCTCCTTGGATCACCCTGGACTTCCATCTAGCCTTGCTGCCGCTCTGTCCAGTGAAGTTTTCCCCTCAGTTCCCAATAACTGAGTCTGCCCTCCTCAGAACACTCTGGACTGCTATCCTGCCTTGCTGTCGGTTTGCCAGCGAGTCGCCCCCTCAGCGAACTGCGCTGAGCTTCCTTCCCTGCAATCCTCCGTTTCCTCCAGGACTACGAGAAAAGGTGTCGTATCACCCATTCCCCCGAAAACTCTAATTTCTAATTTCTAGTTAGCTGTGTGTTTGTGGTGTCTTTCCTGTTGTTTGTCCTTTAATAAAAGTATTCTTTTTACTCTTTTAAAACCTTGTCTGACTGCTCTTCTGACCTGACGCTGTAGACATAGAGTGAAAGATCCCAGCTAACGTTACCCTGCCTCTCGTTAGCTTAAGAAAGTGCTCGAGTTAATTTCCCCATCTTGTGTTTTATTTGGTTATTTGGGCGTCCCTCCCAGGACCCCCACAATACAGGGTAACAGCTTTGCTTCCTGTTGAAACCCTTCCTGCACTCCAAGCACTAAAATGGTTTCTCTCCAGTATGAGTTGGTTGATGCTGAGTGAGCTCTGTCTTCCCAGCTAAAGCTCTTTCTACACTCCAGGCATTTAAAGAGTTTCTCCCCTGTGTGAAGAAACTAATGAGAAATGAGATTATCTCTTATGGTTGAAACTCTTTCTGCACTCCAAGCACTGAAATGTTTTCTCCCCTGTGTGAAGTAACCGATGAGAAACAAGGTGTGCCTTACAGCTGAAAGTCTTTCTACAGTCCAGACACTGAAATGGCTTCTCCTCTGTGTGAAAGAACCGATGAACGGTGAGGTTTGATTTCCAACTGAATCTTCTCACTGGGAGTTGCCAGAGGATGGATGAGATGTCCATTCTGACTGAAAGTTTGGCCACACTCCAAGCTTTTACATGGTTTCTCCCTTGTGCGGGTTTGTTGACATAACCCAAACTGTGATCTCCACCCAAAGTTCTTTTCATGTGCTGAAAACAAACATGGTTTCTTCCCTGTGTGAATTCTTTCTGTTTTCCTGGGGCCAGGATCAACCACATAACGGAGAGGCTAACCAGGCTGGTCAAACCCACTGACCATAAGCCCCTCATTTTGGTTCATGTTGGAACCAATGACACTGTGAGGAGCAGCTTTTACCACATCGCAAAGGACTACAAGCTTATGGGGATGAAGCTTAAGGACCTTGGTGCGCAGGTGGTCATTTCGTCTCTCCTCCCTGTTCAAGGATATGGTGCATGTAGGGAAAGGGCAATAGCAGAGGTCAACAACTGGCTCTGCACATGGTGCCGCCGGCAATGGGTTGGGTTTTTGGAACATGGCCTGCATTTCCATGAACGTGGGCTTCTGGTGAGGGATGGGCTGCACCTCACGAAACTTGGCAGGAATGTTTTTGCAAACAGTCTCGCGAGGAGGATCAAGAGGTCTTTAAACTAAGTTCCGCTGGGGGGGGGACAATATTATTCAGGGCAAGGACTGAGTGAGCGCAGGGGGAAAAGGCCCAAATGATACTGGACAAGTAGTACAAGCGGTCAATGGCAGGAGGAGTAGAAACAATAGTACAGGACTTGCAGGAAGGGCCTGGGGACTTAAGTGTCTCTACACTGGTGCACGGAGTATGGGAAACAAGCTCCTAGTACAACAAAATAAATACGGTTTGATAGGCATCACAGAGACCTGGTGGGATTCATGATTGGAATATAGGAATAGAGGGGTATAGCCTATTTTGTAAAAATAGACCAAACAAGAAAGGAGGAGGAGTAGCCTTGTATGTCAAGAATGTTTTCACCTCTGAAGAGATCTGTGACTTAAACCCAGAAAGCCAGGTCAAGAGTATTTGGGTAAGAATTAAGGGAGTGAGAAACAATAGGGATACTCTGGTGGGGGTTTACTACAGACCTCCAACCCAGGCTGAGGACTTTGATGACCCCTTCCTCAACCAAAGGATTACACATTCAAGGAGGAGAGATACAGTAATAATAGGAGATTTCAATTATCCAGATATATGCTGGCAGTCAAACTCTGCCAAGACAGCAAGGTCCAGCAAGTTTCTTGCTTGTCTTGCAGACAACTTCATGGTCCAGAAGGTGGAAGAGGCCACAACGGGATCAAATAGTCTAGATCTGATCCTGACCAACAGGGATGACCTTGTTAATGAGGTAGAAGTGGTTGGATCTTTAGGGGGGAGTGACATGCCCTATTGAAATTTGGCATTCAGTGGGAAGGAGAAGATAAGTGTAGCCAGACACTCATCTTAGATTTTAAAAAAGCGGACTTCTGTAAACTTAGGGAGCTGCTGGCTGGAATTCCATGGTCAAGAATAGTGAAAGGGAAAGGAGTTCAGAAGGCATGGGAGTTCCTTAAAAAGGAGTTACTGAAGGTACAGTCTAAAACTGTGCCAATAAGGAGGAAAAATGGAAGGCACCTGAAGAAACCAGAATGGTTGACTAAAGAACTCTCAGCTGAGATAAGTGTTAAGAGAAACATGTATAGGAAATGGAAGAAGGAGGAAATCACCAAAGAAGAATTTAAGCAAGTAGCCAGGAGATGTAGGGAGGAGGTCAGAAAGGCTAAAGCACAGAACGAACTTAGCCTGGCCAGAGACATTAAGAACAATAAAAAGGGCTTTTTTAAATATGTCCACAGCAAAAGGAAAAAGAAGGAGACAATAGGGTTGTTGCGCAGAGAAGATGGTGAATTACTCACAGGGGGAAGAGAAAAGGCAGAACTACTTAATACCTTCTTTGCCTCAGTTTTTTCCCAAAAGGATAAAAACACTCAACCTGGCGGTTGGGGAGCAGGTAAGAAAGCAGGGGAAATGAGGCACATAATAGGTAGAGAGGCAGTACAGGAATACCTGGCCACACTGGACGAATTGTTAATGGTCTCCAGGGCCAGATGAATTGTGTCCTAGGATATTAAAAGAGCTGGCAGAGGTCATTTCGGAACCACTTGCTATAATCTTTGAGAAATCTTGGAGGACAGGAGAAGTTCCAGCAGACTGGAAGAGGGCAAATGTTTTCCCCATCTTCAAGAAGGGAAAAAAAGAGGACCCAAATAATTATCGCCCAGTCAGCCTGACATCAGTACCCAGAAAGATCCTGGAGCAGATCATTAAGCATTCAGTTTCTAATCAGTTAGAAAGCAACGCAGTAATCACGAGAAGTGAACATGGATTTCTCAAAAATCCGTCATGCTAGACTAATCTTATCTCTTTTTATGATAGAGTTACTAGCTTGATAGATGAAGGGAATGCTGTGGATGTAGCATATCTCAATTTCAGTAAGGCCTGTGACAAAATTCCCCATGACATTCTTGCAATGAAGCTGGTAAAATGCGGGCTGGACAGGGCTACTGTTAGTTGGATTTGTAATTGGTTGACCGACCGAACACAAAGGGTGATCATGAATGGCTGTTTTTCATCCTGGAGAGAAGTGACTAGCGGGGTGCCACAGGGTTCTGTCCTGGGCCCAGTGCTGTTCAATATTTTTATCAACAACATGGATGAAGGAATAGAGGGCATGCTCATCAAATTTGCAAATGACACCAAATTGGGAGGGGTTGCTAATATGCCAGAGGACAGGATCAAAATTCAAAATGACCTGGATAGATTGGAGAGCTGGGCCAAGGCTAACAAAATGAAATTCAACAGAGAGAAGTGTAAGGTCCTACACTTAGGTAGAAAAAATGGAATACAGAAATATAGGATGGGGGACATGTGGCTGGATAGCAGAAAGTGTGAAAGGGATCTAGGAGTCTTCATGGGCCACAAGCTGAACATGAGTCGGCAGTGTGATGTGGTAGCCAAGAAAGCCAATGCAATTCTCGGCTGCATCAATAGGAGTATGGTGTCTAGATCAAGGGAGGTACTGGTACCAATCTACTCTGCTTTGGTTAGGCCTTATCTTGAATACAGTGTCCAGTTCTGGGCATCCCAGTTCAAGAAGGACATGGTCAAGCTGGAGCAAGTCCAGAGAAGGGCGACCAAAATGGTGAAAGGTCTGGAAGCCATGCCCTATGAGAATAGACTTAGAGAGCTGGGTATGTTTAGTCTGCAGAAGAGAAGGTTAAGAGGGGACATGATAGCCATGTTTAAATATTTGAAGGGATGCCACGTAGAGGAAGGAGAGGGCTGGTTTTCTGCTGCTCCAGAGATCAGGACAAGGAGTAATGGATTCAAGCTGCAGGAAAGGAGATTCCACCTGAACCTCAGGAAGAACATCCTGACAGTCAGGGCTGTCTGGCAGTGGAATCTGCTGCCTCGGAGTGTAGTGGAGTCTCCTTCCTTGGAGGTTTTTAAGCAGAGGCTAGATGACCATCTGTCGGGAGTTCCTGCATGGCAGGGGGTTGGACTGGATGGCCCGTGTGGTCTCTTCCAACTCTACATTTCTATGTTTCTATGTTTCTATGATTCTATTAATGTTCCTGGAAAGGTATGGGCTGTTTTTAAAATGAAGGTTCCCCATATGTGGTGGAAGTGCCCAAAGATTATAGGATATTGGAAAAAAATACAGAAAACAATGACAAAGATTCTCCAAATAGATCTTCCTTTAACTCCGGAATTTTGGTTATTGAATATGACTTATCAAATTGATAAGAAAATAGACAGTGAGAGACAGTTATTTTATATATGATTACCGCTGCAAGGATCCTTCTTGCAAGCTATTGGAAAAGAGCAGAAATTCCAACAATTGAGGAATGGTTGAATAAAGTGCCGGAATATGCAATGTTAGAAGACCTGACACTTAGAATGAAACAAGGGGTGAAAGAAAAGGGAATGAAGGATATGAGTTTAATTAAGAAGTACATTGAAGAAAATTATTCAATCTTATGCCAACAGATTAAGAATTAAATATGATGGTCAATAGAAGTCAGAAAAATATAACGGAAATAATAAAAGTAAACAATTAAAGTGATATGTCAGTTAGATGAGACCAGTCTGCATTAAGATGTCAGATTTAAAGAGATCACAGGGAAAATAGATATTAAGAACAGTTCAATCCAGGGAAGAAGGGGAAGTATGTTTAGAAATATAGCAAACATGTACGAAACAGAGTTATGTTTTAATTGTTTGTTATAAAATAATGAGTATGTTAAAATGTAGATCACTTTGTAATTTGATTGTTTTAATAAAAAATATAGAAAAAAAATAAAATCAAGGTTCCTTTCACATTCAGGAGAAAGGCATTTACTCCTTCCATTTCCTTCTTCTATTATATCTTTGATGGAGCTTCCCTCAGAAGCAGAAGCTTCATTTGTCCTCTTCTATTGAATTTCAGTTGTTTACCTTCTTTTCTTTCAATTGATGTTCAGCTCTATGCAGTAATGACATTCTTGGTTCTCCTTCATTCTTCCTCTCTTGCCAATTACCTTGAAAGAAGAGAAACAACTTAGCCACAGGATCAGAAAGAAATAGAGTCTGGAGTCAAAGTCTGCCATGACAATGTGGCAGCAACTACAACAGGGAAATCAAGAGAGGTGAAGCTCCAGGGCTTGTTAGATGGAAGGCACAGCTCACTCGGTGTCAATCAACTCATACTCGGGAGAAAGCATTTCAGTGCTTGGAGTGTGGAAGGAGCTTTACTCACAAAGTAAGCCTCACCCATCATCATCAAGTAACTCACACATTTTAATGTTGCTGGAATGTGAGAAGAGGTTCACCCAGAAGATAGTAGAAACTTCCAGTCAAGCAACTCACACAATGGAGAGACCCTTACTGTGTATGGAATGTATAGGCTTCCCCCACTCACCTGACAGGTTAGAGATGATAGTCAGAAAGTAGAAATGATTGAAAAGCAAAATTCGTGCAGGAAACATAAGGGAATTGCAGAGGCTCACTTGGGATTGACCATGTGTATACTGCTTGCAAAGCCTCTCCATTAGCTTGGTACCTTTTCTCCCCTCCCTGCTTACTTGGCAAGCAATGCACGTACAGGTATGCAAGCTTCCTAAGTGAGTCTCCATAGGCAAGAAAAACTGTCAAAAGAGCAGAGGTATCGTTGAAATTAAGTTAACCAGTCTTTAATTCCCAGGTGTTGAAAAAGCAAAATATCAAAAAATGAGTTGACAAAAAGCAAGGGATGCCTGCACAGAGAGTTTATGTCAGAATCCACAAGCTCAATTGGAAAAAAATTATCCTTTGTCATCCAGGAACTCACATTGGAGAAACAATGCAAATAGAAAGTGTCAGGAACAGACTCATACACAATATCAATAAACTTGATTAACAGATTTATTGAAAGGTTGCAAAGAGGTGATTCGCAGACTTTAAAACTCAAGAGTGAAGATTTGTTCCCACAGACTCTACAATTGAACAATTCAGTTTCACACAAGAGATAAGCAAAGCAGGTCAAGATGACCACGGAATCACTATAGTAACTATCAGTGCTCTAACGAATGTTTTGGGAACTGCAGGCTGAGGCATGCACACCTGCACTGGCCTTGCTATAACACATTTAGGAAAACTACTAGCAGTCTAATATAGATCCTAACTACACCTTAACCCATTAACCCCAATTATATGTGGATCATGGAGGGCATCCTGACATCCTGCCCGTCTTCAATATATATGTATATATGCTGCATAATCAATACATCAAGGAGAAAAACATGGGAAGATGAAAAATTCTAAAAGCAGATGAGGGGAGTCAACGGGGTGCAGGGGAGGCATCAGTCATCGAAGAATCCATGGAAGGGGCCCTCTTCAGCAAGCTGGAATGAAAAACAGGGTGAACACCTTTAAGAGATTCGGGCAACTGCAATTCGAAAGACACATTGTTTATGGCAGGTTTCACAGGAAAGGGACCAAGGAATTTAGGGGAAAGCTTCTTGGAAGGAGAGGGGGTAGAAATGTTTTTAGAGGAGAGGTAAACAAGGTCACCGGGTTGATAAATAGGGTTAGGGCAGTGGTTCTCAACCTTCCTAATGCTGTGACCCCTTGATACTGTTCCTCATGTTGTGGTGACCCCCAACCAAAAAATTATTTTCGTTGCTACTTTATAACTGTAACTGTAACTTTATAACTAACTGTAACTTTATAACTGTAATTTTGCTGTTATAGTTACTGTAGCTATAACTTTATAACTGTAATTTTGCTACTGTTAGTTATAGTTACTGTAACTGTAACTATAACTTTATAATTGTAATTTTGCTACTGTTATAGTTATAGTTACTGTAACTGTAACTATAACTTTAAAACTGTAATTTTGCTACTGTTATGAATCGTAATGTAAATATCTGATATGCAGGATATATTTTCGTTGTTACAAATTGAAGATAATTAAAGCATAGTGATTAATAAAAAAGGATATGTAATTATATATTGTGAAATATTTATTTCTAATTACAAATAAATGAAATTTTGTCTTGAAGCATGGGTAACAGGCTTAATATATCAACAGAAAACTACATTTCTACATTTTGCAACAGTATGCGTAAAAAGCCAACATCAGTGCGAAGGCAAGCATGTGCAAGTGTTCTTTCACAGAAATCATCATCGGAATTCTTTTGTCTGGTTCAATGTCATGTTCCTCAAAGAAAGCAGATAAGGTAGGCAACATGTAAGTTTTTCTTTCATCCAATTTTTTTTTGCCAAAGCTGAAGTTTCATTTGGAATGATCGGATCTTTTCAGACAAATCGAGGCATGTTGCATTTGGTCCTTGCAGTGATAAATTTAACTCCTTCAAGATGGTAAAGATGTCAACCAAGTAAGCTATTTTCTGCAGTTCACTTTTATCACTGAAAAGTGCTTCGAACTGCGGTCTTGCTTTCTGATTAAAAACTGTTTTGAGTTCATCACGAAGCTAATATAGATCCTAACTACCCCTTAACCCATTAACCCAAATTATATGTGGATCATGGAGGGCATCCTGACAAAAAGAGTTTGTGAGATTAACATGTCCAAAACTCGTATTCAGACCTCGCAGTATTTCTTCAGTTAGGATTTATTCAAGTATTTGAGAAAGTGACAAATGCTGCTGTCAAGATGAGCCTCTCATGTGATCAAGCACCTTACGCAAATGAAAAAAACAAATTGGAGGAGAAGCAACCCTTTCTCCTACAGCGAACTTACTGAAGGGCTGAATTTTGGTTTAAGTGAGAGTTAACACTGCTTTTAAATGTACCTGATATATTGGAATTGTTGAGGTTGCTAACCTCCCACCTGAAAGTAATCATAAAATCATAGAGTTGAAAGAGACCACAGGGGCCATCCTGTCCAACCCCCTGCTATGCAGGAACACACATCAAAGCAGTCCCAACAGATGACCATCCAGCCTCTGCTTAAAAACCTCCAAAGAAGGAGACTCGACCACACTCCGAAGCACCATATTCCACTGCCGGGCAGCCCTGACTGTCAAGAAGTTCTTCCTGAGATTCAGGTGGAATCTCCTTTCCTGCAGCTTGAATCCATTGCTCCTTATCCTAATCTCTGGAACAGCCAAAAACAAGCCCGCTCCCTCCTTGACATGACATCCTTTCGAATATTTAAACATGGCTATCATGTCTCCTCTTAACCTTCTCTTCTGCAGACTAAACACACCCAGCTCCCTAAGTTGCTCCTCAAAGGGCATGGCTTCTAGACCCTTCAACATTTTGGTCACCCTCCTCTGGACACGTTCCAGCTTGTTGATATCCTTTTTGAACTGAGGTGCCCAGAACTGGACACAGTATTCCAAATGAGGTCTAACCAAAACAGAATAGAGTGGTACCATTACCTCCCTTGACCTAGACACTATACATCCATTGAATCACGTTGGCTTTTTTGGCTGCTGCATCACACTGCCGACTCATGTTCAGCGTGCGGTCCACCAAGACTCCTAGATCCCTTCCATACATACTGTTATCCAGCCACATGTTCCTCCATCCTATACTTGTGCATCCCATTTTTTCTGCCTAAGTGTAAGACCTTATAGTTCTCTCTGTTGAAATTCATTTTGTTAGCTTTGTCCCAGCTCTGATCTGTCACGATCATTTTGAAATTTGATCCTGTCCTCTGGGGTATTAGCAATCCCTCCCAATTTGGTGTCATCTGCAGATTTGATCAGCATGCCCTCTACTCCTTCATCCAAGTCATTGATCAAGATGTTGAACAGCACTGGGCCCAGGACAGAACTCTGTGGCACCCCACTAGTCACTTCTCCCCAGGATGAAAAGCAGCCATTGGTGAGCATCCTTTGGGTTTGGTTGGTCAACCAATTACAAATCCACCTAACTGTAGCCCTGTCCAGCCTGCATTTTACTAGCTTCTCACTTCCCCTTTCCATATTATGTTAAAGTTATCCCCCTGCCATTCACAATTTCAACATAGTCCTCTCAACTGACGGTTCCCAGCTATTAACTATTTTTGGCCTTTCTGCTGCTCTCAGCACCTCCTCAAAATTCTATTCTCATTCTCTTATTTAATTTATTTAATTCCATTCAAAATGTCCATCTGTTATCTTTTCCTAAAACCCCTGATTTTGAGCGTCTCGTTGGATCGCTCCGAGTTCCATCCCGACTTGCTTGGCGAGCTGTCCCCTCAGTCCCACGTCCTGTGTCTCCACAACCGTGAACTTCTGCTTCAACTCTCCAGGCTTCAGGACAGGTGCAGTACTTCCCAAGCCAACCCTCCTTAAAAATCCCTCTATCCCACTCCAACCTTTATTTTCTATAATTCTTGTGTGGTTATGTTGCATACACTTGTTTGCCTGTATTTTTAATAAAATTCACTTATTATTTTCCATTGGTGTGCTCCTTGGCTCGGCCCGACCCCGTAGGCGCTGGGTAAAGCCCTCGCTACGTTGCCCTGCCTCTTGCATTGCTAACTGGTGCTCTTTGCTAATTTCCCCAACTTGTATAATTTTGAGAGCATTTTGGTGTCCCTCCCGGGACCCCCAGTAAACAGAGTACTAGGCCCCTCCCCGTCACTGACTCCAAAGGGGGCTCTCCTCCTCCCCCCACCTCGCCTCCCTCCGAAAACCACATGTGGGCCCCCCCACCTGAAGGTCTCCTCTCCCCGCTTTCCCGCCTGCCTGCTCCGCCCACTAGACCTCCCTCCCCGCGGAAGGACCCCCGGAGGACCCCGCCCCCTCCACGTGACAGAGGAAGCTTCTTCTCCCATCTCTCTTTGGAACACTTCCTGCCTCTCTAGGATTCCAGACGCTATTCCCTTAAACCCCAGAAGGGAGGAATTCGCACCCCTCCCTCCTTCCCTCCCCTAGGGTCAGAATCGCTTCCTTCCCCGTTTGGGGAGGGGAGGGGAGGGGGGTTTCCCTGGCGAGGAGGAGCGAGGGAGGCCTAGTGGGGAAGCGCTCAGAGGACGGCCGCTTCCACACTGCGCCGTTACAGGGGTATGAGTCCGCTTTCAGCCTCCCGGGGAATTCTGGGGTTTGTAGTTTCCTGGGGCCAAGAGCTCCCTGGCTGAGGATTCTAAATGGCCTTCCCTCCCTCAGCTGCAAAGCCCAGGAGGTTCCACGGGAGGCTCAAAGTGGGATGAGAGCGCTGTAACAGCTTAGTGCGGGAATGGCCAAAGAAAGGGAGAAGTAAAAGGAGATTGTTGGGGGGAGGGGAGGAGCAGAGGGACCCCAAATGATGCTGGAGGGGGAGACAAGAGCCACCCTCCCCCCGTGGTGGCTGGGGAGGGCCCTGATTCCTGCATCTCTTGATCCCCCTTTGCCCCCCACCTGAGTAATCTGGACCCTTCTTCCTCTGGCAAAGCCTCCCCCCCGGCCATCGCCTGACCTGCAAACAGCCCTCTACAAGGGTGGGAGGGAGTGCAGAGGGAGACCCAGGCTATAGGGAGAAGGGGCAGTGCGGCCTAGTAAGAAGAGTCTCCTGCTTCGGGTGGGTCGTCTGCTGCGGAAGGGAGGGGGAGGAGGAAAAAGAAGAAATTTGAGCTTCCTGGAGCAGAAAGGGA
>CAOKZL010004691.1:0-20451 GCA_948472985.1 Iguana delicatissima | reverse complement strand
GAGGGTTGTGGGCAAGCCAGAGTGGGAACGGCCAAACCACCAGTGGAACCGATGCCCTGAGAAATCATCAAGCAGACATACCTTTTGGTGTGAACTATGGCACAGAAAAAGAGCATGTGGCTTCTTCTCCTCCCCCTCTTTTTTTAAAAATTGCTCTAACTCATAAAAATGAAGAAATTGAAAAATTCAAGGAAAAATCTCTGAGGCAGTAAAAAAGAATATAACTTACATGGGCTCTGAGAACAATGTGGCACAAGTTTCAGCATGCACACCTACACCAAAAGACTTTGGTTCATACATTTGTGGCCATTTGCTTGACAATTGGTTCACCTCATGGCAGTAGCGTCTAGCCAGTGTGACATCTGTGCACGGTTCACTTCTCTTCTCGCCACGTGATATTAATTTCAAACACATTTAGGGTCCCTTTGGAACCGTTATTTTCCCTAAACATTGGAAGCAACTGGGGACACGGATACAGCCTAGCCAGATGTCATGATTCGTGTTCACATCTCTCTTGCACAGCTATCAAGTGCAAGCCCCACATTTTGGGGGATCCCTCAGTGAACCCATTTCTGGCTTATGGCAACCCCAAGGCAAACCTATCATAGAGTTCTCTTGGCAAGATTTGTTCTGAAGAGGCTTGCATTTGCCTTTCTCTGAGGCCGAGAGAGTGCAACTTGCCCAAGATCAACCAGTGGGTTTCCATGGTCAAGCAGGTATCTGAACCCTCCTCTCCAGGCTCATAGTCCAACGCTCAAGCTGGCTCTTCACCTCAAAACCTGCCCTGCTGTTATTTTACCTCAGAGTTAGTGACATAAACCTTCATACACTTCATTCTCACAGAATTCTTTTACCATTTTTATTCCTCACTTGTAAGAAAGGTACCCAAACTCCACTCTTTCCAATAACTATTCACAATTTGGGATTTATTCTGTGTGAAAAAAGTATGCAGGTGGGGGGGCTGTGTAGGAAATGACTTTCTGCACAGAAAGCAAGTTTCCTGTGCAAAAAACAGCATTTTCTGTGCAGAATGTTTTGCTTTCTGTGCTGAAATGTTGTTCTCCGTGGAAAAAATGCCATACTTATGTGCAAAATAGCCACATGCCTTTTTTGAATACAACAAGCCCCAAGCTGTAAAGATTCTCATCTGTCTTGACGACTCTCTGCATCAGAGTATCCCAATACTCAAGAAGCCCATTTGTGAACCATTTTTTAATATTCTTTAATATTCTTTCCACACCCACTCACAATGTTTCTTCCAAAGTTGCCATCTTACTGCTTTACCTCATGATATTTCTCCCTCTGCTTGCTATATTGACCAGTTTAATCCCCACGTTTCTCCCCAAACTTCCCCTGTGACTATTTTACTTCATAACAGTTCTCTCAGAACTTGACTATCAGACATTAAATCCTTTTTTTGCCTTTTTTGACAAATTAATTTTTCTAATTTTGCCTTGCTTTCAGTCAACTGGTTCCCAGAATATTGGCTGTTATCCTAAAAACATGCAGGCAAACAGAGCAGCTTGTCTTCAGCTCAAGGTGTTTTCAATGGGACTATGCCAACAGAGGATCTTTTTTCGTCAAAAAAATATTTTTCCAACAGCACTCTTTTCTCTCTCTCTTTTTAATTTAGTAGCCTTATAAAATATAGCTTCCATCAAAAGCATCTGTTTGGTAATTTCTCTCTCTTTCCTCTCAAACCTTTTTTTTTTAAATTATCTGAATGAGATTCTAAGCTTGGTGGGGTGGGGTGTAAACAGAGCCAGCGTTAACAGTATGCAGAATGAGTGATTTGGCTCATGAGGCAGTTGCCTCGGGCAGCAGATGCTGGGGGGTGGCAACAAACTATGAAAGGAGGGAGCCTCCCACTGTAGCCTGTTGTCTTCAGATATAGTGGAGGACAACTCAGTTTGATGCCTGTTCTTGCACTGTTCAACTGCTGGTCCTGTCAGCTTTTGTACAAGGAATGGCAATAGTAGGGACACAATAGTTTATTAATTTGCTTCTCAAAGTAAACTACAAATAATGTTAACCGTTTTCTTTTTTGCTGTGAGGAATTCTTCAAAAACTGCACTTTGCAGACTATGGACAGCTCAAGATTTACTCTGCACAAAATTCACACATGGTTTTTTGGCACAGAAAACAGCACTTTCTGAGCAGGAAACAGCAATTTCTGTACAGAAAGTACATACTTTTTCTGTGCATAAAAATTGTTTTCTCCACAAAAAAAAAACCTGGTACAAATTTGCATAGAGTAAGTCCCAAGCTCTGATATTCTTAAGCATTCCCAAACATTTACATGACCAGTATCTGTACAGCTGTACTGTGGAACACATTTACTGAAGCCCTTCTTGGCAAAATGGCCTCAAGACACATATAGAGGAGATGGAATAAGACCACCATGACCACTGTGTGTACAAATTCCAGAGTGTTCCCTCAACTCCAGTCATAACTGGTAGCTTTCATTTCAATGGGTTCGTGAATTGGCTCCAGGTTTTAGTCTGAACTTCAAAGGAGCTATTCAAGCTGCTGAACCATGTCTCCAAAATAGGTTTGGTGCCTTGGGTAGCTCCTTTACCAGTTTGGACTACAGTTCAGGGTTTATTCAACAGTTCATTGACATTAAAGCTGCCAATGCCCAGCCCTCATCCTACTTGACCATTTGCCACCAGATCTCCCTGTTCAGCTAAACCACAGAAAAAGAAATTGGATCATTACTAATTATTGCTTTCCTGGAGCCACTTCTTGGATTAACATCTCAGCTAATTATAGTTAGGACTACTGCAGAAACACTATTGCCCTCTGTACAAGTTTATCTAATAAGAAGCTCCCATATTTGTATATTCCATTTATTTTTGAGATGATGACCAACATCAAGCATGAAACACACTTACTTTCCTACCAGATGGTCCAGGAAACCCAGTCAACCCAGGTAAACCCACATCGCCCTGTAACCAGAAGCAAAAAGAATCTTTTTTAATAGTCTTGCCTTCTAGGTCCGTAGAACCTTAGTTTTCATTATTTTTGTTTTAAAAATGCAAGTTTCTACCTCTCACGGTTAGGAAAATAAGAATTGCAGTGATAGAGTGGGATTAGAAAACTGTTTAAGCAGGACCAATTAATGTCGGAAGGGTGTACCAGCCAGCCACAATTTGTGACCACCACCCTTCCAAGTCTCCAGCTTGTTTAGAGGGCCCAGAAGATCACCCGTCTTCTTTCATTTGCCTTAAAGTTTGGATAACATTTCTGATCTTCTGTCTGATTCTTTGCGAATTTGTGAGGAAAGCGAGCAGTGGAACCCATTGCCCAAAGAGGTGGTCAGATCACCTTCTCTGGACATCTTCAAAAAGAGGCTGGACAGCTACCTGCTGGGGTTGCTTTAGATCAGTGGTTCTCAACCTGTGGGTCCCCAGATGTTTGTGGACTTCAGCTCCCAGAAGCCCTGAGCATTGACCATAGTGGTTGGGGCTTCTGGGAGCTGAAGTCCACAAACATCTGGGGACCCACAGGTTGAGAACCACTGCTTTAGATGGAGATCCTGCCCCTGAGCAAGGAGTTGGGCTTAATGGCCCATGAAACCCCTTCCAACTGTATGGCTCTATGACTTAACGAGTAGAGGACCTGAATGCCGGAGGTGTCTGCTCTACTTGCCCCGGCAAGCTGGAGTGCAGACGGGCAGAAGCGACTGGTATTTAAGCAGCAACAAATGCAGGCTTACCTTCTGTCCATTCCATGCTTTTCCAGGCGATAACCCAGGATCACCTTTTTGGCCCTGAAACACAGAACACAGCTTAGTACGTTTTTCAACAAAACTACTGAGTAGACATCGGTAAGAGGTGCATTGGGAATGTGGCTCTCAAAGGTCTCTTGGGGGGCGAATGCAACCCCCTAGTCCTCCACCAAAGATGCCCACCCTTGCCATAAAGGGAGAGCTACACCCAGCTGGGCTCACTGGGAGCTTTCCATGGTGCTGATACCAGTGACCAGCCCCCCTTACTGCTTTAAGGGACTTCACAGGCCAAAAAGAAATCTAAACTTGAATTTATGCAGCCCTAAAGGAGGGTTCTGCTTCTCTGGACATCTTCAGTAAGAGGGTGGGCAGCTGCCTTCTGGGGACGCTTTAGCTGGAGATCCTGAGTTGAGCAAGGTTTTGGAATCAATAGTCCCTGAGGCCATTTTCAACTCCATTGTTCTGACTGGGACATTTTAAATGCAGTAAAAGAGTAGAAAGACTCTGATAAATATGGACTGTCCTTGCTAAATCAGGACAGTTGGAGGTCATGACAGTACCCAGTTCTGCACAGAGACACAGTGCTATTTGCCCTTATAGCCTTTCCTCATCCTTGGTGTACTGTCTGGCCACTGGCTCTCAATTAAATCTGAGCTGAACATTTTAAAAATACAGTTTATACATCCAAAGGAAAGAGGTAGGCAAAGACACCAACAGAACGTGAACCCAACAAACAGAAGTAATGCAAACACAACAGCCAGCACAATTTTAAGAGTTTTCACTCTAGCTCTCTGCAATACTCAAGAGTTAGAAAGTACAGGGAAATTTCATTGGGGGCAATACTCTCATTCCTACCCACTGCACTGTACAGACAGCCCTGGAGAAGTCTTCACTTCATCCCACAGTGTGCTTCACAGAGCAGAGCACACAATGTGGTTCCTGCCCAGACAGAAAAGCTTAAAACTTACTCCAGACATATAAAAAGCAACCAGGAAGTGGGAATGTCCCCCTTCTCTTTGGCTCTGGTCCCTTCTTACAGAGAGGCCGCAGTTATAAAAACGGCATCTGAAGGTCTCCAGAGGGGTGGGCTGCCTGGGTTTTTCAAACTCTTGGTTTGAGAACATCTGTAATTGTAAATCATAATTTATAGTCCCAGCACTAAGAGCTGACCAGCCATCCAAGTGGAAGAGTCCCTCTGCACTGTGGAGAGTTTGTTTCAAATTCTTCTCTATTTCCCCTCAAGATCTCCCTCCCATTTCCTCTCTGCTTCGCTCAAGTTTGAAAATGCGCAGCTGCAGCTTCCACTTTCTAAGGCATCCCCTCCCACATTCTTTGCCTTCCTCCTTGGGCCCTTTCACACTCCACAATTATAGCACTATGATTCCACTTTGATTGCCTTGGAAACATCCTGGGATTTGTAGTTTGGAGAGAGCACTATTGCTCTTTGGCTGAGAATTATAGCTCTGTGTGCAAGTCTTCAAGTCACCTGTCAACTTCTGGTGACCTCATGAATTTCAGAGTTTTCATTGTTGTGGTCATGGTGGTGGTGTGATTTCAAGTCACTTCCGACTTACAGTGACCCCAAGGCAAACCTATCACAGGGTTTTCTGGGGTTGAGAGTGTGTGATATGCCCAAGATCACCCATGGCTGAGCAGAGAATTGAACCCGGTCCCCTTGGTCATGGTCTAATGCTCATGCCACTGCACCACTTTGGCTCTTTGTTGCTCCCTAAACTGCAAACTCCAGGATTCCACAGGATGCTGCCATGGTGGTTAAAGTGGAATCACAGTGCTATAACTGTGTTTTTGTGAAAGGGTCCCAGTTCTGTAAATTGTGGATAGTATTACTCTATCAGTCAAACGAAAGGACAACAGTACAAATACACTTGCAGCATTAGGAGCACTATAGGTGGTTTACATAAGATATGAGTGACTACGTCAAGCTCTAAGTCACTCATTTTTTTTTCACTGCTAGGCTTATCCCATTCTGGTCAGGAGTGGCTTGTGGCTTCCATGCCAATAGGGCACTTAATTTCACAGTAAGCTGCCTAATCATATGGGACAAAATGAAGTGGTTACAGAGCCCCTGGAAGATCCTCATTAAAAAATTGCCATCACATAGATCAGAAAGCGTTCTCTTTTACTTTCAAGATAATCAATGCTTTCCCAGTAATGGGGTTAGCACAGCTGGATGAGCAGCAGTTCCTATTAGTTTCGGTACAGTATCACTTTTGTTTTCAACTTCCTTCCAATTCCCACAATCTCTCCTATCATTTTTTTTGTCCTCTCAGTACATACTCCCCTGCCCCCATAACACACGCATACACACTCACACACATACACAACAATCTGGGCCAAGAGGAGATCTGGGGAGAATTTTTTGGAGCAAGACTGCAGAGAAGACTGCCGCTGATTCAGTACAGATGTCACTGCCCAAATTCTGAATGAAGACCGACTGGCTTTGCCAAGCAGTAAATGAAGCCATGCAGATAATTCCTCTTTGCATGCAGCTGTTATCATAGCTGGAGTTCCTTTATGTGGCATCTTTGGTTCAGGCCCTGGGAGCAAATTGCCAGCTCGTTCTTCAGTACAGGGAATGGCAAGGAAATGACCTGAAACTCAGGGGCTGCTGGGGAAGGGTGGAGGATTTATTATGCAAAAGCAACCCAGATAATCAGCCCTTGATTGCCCTTTCCCTTCCAGGGAAACAAAAACTCTGATTTAAAGGTGAACAGGTTTTGTTCCTCCAAAACTTAATAATGTTTGTTGAGGTGTTTTTACACATTGTGCATCACCTGGGGGGCCCTGGCAGTTGAGAGACAATAAATAAATTCCATAAATGAATAAATGTTTTACTCCAAGTATGGCTTTGATGCATTTTGTAAAGAAAAAGAGGGTAGAGAAGCAATCATAATTGTCTCATCTCATCTTGTGTGTCATCCCAACTCTGAGCCAGGTTTAAAACACAGAACCATGGACCCACAGAGTTGGAGGGGGCTTTCAACTCTGAGAGAACCAACTCTGAGAGAATCAAAACACAGAACCATAGACCCTCAGGGTTGGAAGGGTTCAGTCTTAAACTTCAGAGCATTAGACCTAGTCCTACCCCCTTGAGTAGCAGAGAACTGTGGCCTTCTCCATCCTCTCTGTGACAGCCCTTGAGGTATTTAAAGAGTGCAATCTCATCACCCCTCACTCTTCTCTTCACCAAGGAGAACAGGCCCAGCTCCTTCAACCTCTCCTCCTATGTTTTATTCTCCATACCTCTTATCATCCTCATTGCCCTTCTTTGATCCTGCTCCAACCTGTCTAAATCTTTCTTAAAATGAGGTTCCCAGAACTGAACATGGTGCTCGAGATGAGGCCTGACCAGTGCAGAATATAGTGAGACTATTACTTCCCTTGACTTGGAAAATAACACTCCTATTAAGGCAAGCTAAAACAGCATTCGCCTTCATCAAAACCTCCAGCTGCCAAAGTCCAGGATCCCAACGGAAGCAAAACCTCTCTCTATCACCATCAAAAATGCAGGCCAACCCAGAACTACAGGAAACATTTAAACATGTCAGTCCACAGGAGGACCATAGGCTTCACTCCTGCCATTGGAGAGACCTCCATCCACCTGGCCAAGCCCCACCCCCGCAGCCAGCCTCTAGGCTCCCACAGAGGTCATTTGGAAGGAGAACCTTCCCCTCTTTGGCCAGCTAATGAGGCAGGAAGTCTACCTCCAACCCAAACAGATGGTGCTGTCAAATTAAGAGACTGCCTGATAACAGTCAGAAAAGCTCCATCAAGCAGACGTGAAGTCAAAACCAATCCAGCAGCTGGGCAGTTGGTGACAGCGGAACAAACGATACCTGGTAGGCACACAAACAAGAGGTCCAAGATGACTGAAGCGGGGGCTGAACCCACACAAAGAGTCCAAGTATGAGAATTTCCATCACCCCAGAAGAAGAAAAAAGCCATCCCAAAAGCTGTGGCCTGCAACAAGTGTTCCACATGTGGCCTCAAATGCATGCAGTCACAACACTCCCTGTTGATTTGCCCTTCTGGAGAACCTCAACCTGGAAGCAAACTTCTGGTGGCCACCACGCCCCTCTTGCTTTCTGTCAAACCTAATTAAACACGGGTTTTTGCCTAGCTGCTGAAGCATCCTGCTTCTATCAACAGATTGCTAAATCAGCAGATCATAACCTCATCACCTGTCCATCTGCCTCCTCGCGTGATGTAAAATTAATGTACGCCATTCACTTTTTTCACGCTATTTGGTTCAAGCAAGGCTAGGTTAAGGTTTTCATAGGCCCTAGGCACTCTTATATTCGTCTCCCCACCTCATCTCGCCATACCACTAGGGATGTTTTTGTAGGCCCTAAAATCCTGTTTTCATAGTCCCTAAAATTTTTGTATACCCTAGGTAAGATGCCTAAAGGATAAAGGATAAGGTGGCTCTGTGTTCCAGAATGACTGTATGTGCTTTTTTTTAAAGGACAGATCTTATAAAGCAGAGAGTGTTTTATGAACATAAGCCCCAACATTTCACAGATGAAAACTGGGACATGTGTGGCCAAAGGACATTAGAGTGTGGTCAAGATGGCAAAAGTTATTAATGATGAAGAACACAGAAGATAGGAGAGGATGCAGCAGTTTGTTTTTGCCTGAGCCTATTGCGTCCTAAAAGTATCAGATCTTGTCCGATCTTGGAAGCTCAGCAGGGTTAGCCCTGGTACTTGGATGGGAGACCACCAGTGAACACCAGGTGCTGTAGGAAGGAACTGGCCTAACCACCTCTGAGTATTCCTTGCCTAGGAAAACCCTAGGAAATTCATGGGGTTACCATAAGACAACATGGGACTTGAAGGCACATGCACACACACTGGGAAGGGTGAGGTTTTGCCCCTTCCTCTCCTCTCTCCCTGATGAGTTGAGTATAAACTACTTTTCTATTTTGAATTCAGTTTGCAGCAATTGAAGTAAACTGAAGATAAAGAGGGGAAGTGGAAGGAGGAGCGGGAAACTGGGACATTTTACAAGCAGTTGAAAAAGTGGGATGGCAGAAAATTAATAGGGAATGTCACTACCAAATTGAAGCAGTTAGAAGGTATGCTTACTCATCTCTGTAAGTTATGCTGGGAGATTTTTCTTGGCTGAAAAGCAGGGTAAAAATCACTGCCATCATCTCCTTCTTCCCAGCATCTCCACTCAAAAGACTTGCAGAAGCCCAAGCCATCAAAGGGCACAACAGTGAAGAAGATGTAGTAGGCCAACCGTCAGACATAATACCATAAAAAATGCTAGACCTACAAAGCTCTAAACAACTCAGAGCCAGAATTATCTGAAAGACACACGCACACTCTTCTATGAGGCTGCTGAATTTGAGATCTTCAACACAGGCCCTACTGGGTACCTCATACCTTGGGAAGCTTGGTTGGGGAGGGCACATGACAGGGCTTTCTTGGTAGTGGTACTTCACTTGTGGAACTCCTAAGAGAAGTCAGAGCGGCTCTATCCCTTGCTGAGAGTGTGACTTATCCTTTAGAGCTATTACTCCCCAAACTAGTGGAAGGAAACCTCCAGCCTGTGGGCCTTGTCCAGCTCATGAATGGTTCAAAGAAGGGGTCCTTAACCCATGGTCCATGAAACCCTAGTGGGTCCAGAGGTCCATAAACTGGGTGCAAACCTTGTCTTGCCCTCATCTTGAGTGATGTGCAGAGGAAAAAAAAGGCACTGCAGATTTGCCAACCCTTGCACCTCTGTTACCAGAGGTCGGCATCTCATCATGCCCAATGGGAAGGCCAGCTTTGGATGGTGGCTAATATCACACCTGGGCAATACCACACCTGAGAGAAGAAGATGCTTTCCTATGTTAGCCTTCTCAGAACAGGGAACTCATAGCAAGCTAGTTAACACATACTCAGAAAAACATCTTGATTTTTGAGGGATCGCAGGTGGACTTTGGACGGCCAGCAGCAAATGCTTATGGCTTTTGACAGCAACTTATAAAACAGAGGGTTTAAAAAAAATGCAAGAAGAAGCATGATCTGGAAGTCATCCGCAAGAACCTAAATACAAAAGGCTGTAATGTAAGTGGGTTTGTGGAGCTTGTGTCTTTTTATGACTTTGCTTTTTTTTTTCCAGACTGTAACAGTGCTTTTAAATTCAGAACAGCTGTTGTCCGCCAACACGTCTCCAGTGCCTAATTCTTAATCAGACTGAGGCAATTGGCCAGTTTTGTAATTTTTTTCCCCCTGTTTGAGAATATCAAGGGTTTTAGAGACACTGCTGGAGTGGATGCGGGAAGGGAAAAAAATTGCATCTAAGGAAGGAACTTACTTTTCTCATATTTTCTTAAAACTGTTCCTAAATTGTTTCTAAATAGGATAGTCCCTTTAATTCTGCTTTAATCTGCCATATACTACACACTAAGCCACGTATACTCTCAGCCCCAGAAAACCCTGTGATAGGTGCGCCTTAGGGTCACCATAAGTCAGAAATGACTTGAAGGCACACAACAACAACAGCAACAACACCTAAATATTTGAAGGGATGCCATTTCAAAGAGGCAGTGGGCTTGTTTTTTGCTGCTCCAGAAACCAGGACAAGGAGCAATGGATTCAAGCTGCAGGAAAGGAGATTCCACCTGAACCTCAGGAAGAACTTCCTGACAGTCAGGGCTGTCCGGCAGCGGAATCTGCTGCTCCCTCCATGGAGTGTGATGGAGTCTCCTCCTTCTCTGGAGGTTTTTAAGCAGATGGCCATCTGTCAAAGAGGGCCTGGATTGTGCCTTCCTGCATGGCAGAAAGGGCTGGACTGGAGGGCCCTGGGGTCTCTTCCAACTCTATGATTCTATCATTCTGGAATAAGAGGACAAAGGATGGCCCACCCAGGCTATATTTGCAGCTATCAGCCCTTCCAGGCTCCACAGACCACTCTTTTTTCTGTTCCTAAAAACACTGCATTGTGAATTGCCTTGCCCTTGAGTGACAATTCACCTTTTACACAGCTTGGAAGGCCTTCTTTAATGTCAAAGATCATCTTGTTCTCAAACAAGAAATAGATTTCAGACCACTTTTGGTTCCTGCTCCTGTTTTTTGACATTTCAACCAGTTCATACAGACCTTAGAGGATTCTAGGGGAAGAAAAATAGCCCTTGCACCTGACAAAGACCAGGGAAGCAAGCCACCAGGTCACCAAAGCTGCCCCTGTTGTAATTCCCAGTATCTGCTGGCCCAAGAACCAAGCAACTGCTCTTCCATCATCTCCAGCAGACATACAATGGTCTACTGTAAACAGAAGGACCTCTTCCTTACCTTAGAACCAGGTGGGCCAGGCCGGCCAGGATTCCCATGGGGACCGGGAGGACCCTACAAGGAAAAAAAAAAATCAAGATCAAAACTGGCCCTACAGACACAATAAAGCCTAGGCCAATCAAATCAAGGTCAACAATTGTTCTAAATATGGAAGAAACTCAAGGTCAATGAAGTCAAGGTGAAAATCATCTCTACAGACCCAACAAAATCAAGATCAATGAAGTCAAGGTGAAAATTGGCCCTGAATATACAATAAGGCCAACAAACTCAAGGTCAACGGTAGTCCTGCATAGACGAGAAAGTCAAGATCAACATTGGCCCCTTCTATAGCAAAGTCAAAATCAATGAAGTTAATGTGAAAATTGGCCCTCCATATACAAGTAAGTTGAGGCCAACAAGGCCAAGGTCAAAACCAGCCCATCATATACAAGAAAGTCAAGGGTAACAAATTCAAAGTCAAACACTGGCTGTATCTAAATAAAGTCAAGATCCATGAAGTCAAGGTCAAAACTGGTCCTACACACAGCTTTTCTGTTTTTCAGCTTGCCACATGAATGTTACAGTGTAAGCTGTGTTTTTATCTCCATGTGGGCCAAAACGCTTTGCTGTATGAGGTGAAAGGCAAGATATTCCTTCCCTTCACTTGCCTCAGTTCCATTTCCACATCCAGAAGCCAACCAGACTGGAAGTTGAATCTTCCACACTGGCAGCTGGACAATGTGAAGTAAAGTCAATTCAAGATACTTTGCAACAGAGGCAGACCAACTAGCACTGTCCTCTTGAAGGCAGTTCAAAGATAATGACGGTGACGAAGATAAGGATGATGCAAATAGAATTGTTGTTGTATGCCTTCAAGTCGTTTCTGACTTATGGTGGCCCTAAGGTGAGGGGCTGAGAGTATGTGACTTGCTCAAGGTCTCCCACTGGGTTTCCCCGGACAAGCAAGGAATCGAACCCAGGTCTCCTGGGTTGTAGTCTAACACTCAAACCACTACTCTTGTAACTACAGAGAGGGGAGCGAAAATGCAGCCATTGCTCCCTAAATAAGAATTCTGCAGCCTCAAATGAAATTTTCCTTCAGCCCCCAAATTTCTAATACTGCCAGTAACTTAAAACTTCAGTTGAGCATTTTGAAATATCAGTTTAGGAATCTAAAGAAATGGGTATTGTGAACACAGTGAATATAAGAACTCTAGGTATGAACAATTTTCAACCTGTCACTCTCTGCAATGCTGGAAATTTGAGGACTGAAAGAAAATTTCATGGAGGGGCAGAAATCTTATTGGGGGACACAACCCTCATTTTGCCTCCCCCCCACAGTTACACCCCTGCCTCCCTGCTTGAACAGAACAAGCCAGGCCCATTCATTCTTCCCCTCAAATTCCACGGAAAGTTTTATCTCAAGATGCTGAACAGCTAAACAAGGACCAACAGCAGTAAATGGCAGAGAACAATCCTGCAATGTGTTCTCTAAAACTTGGGGAGGTGGGAGTAGGGAGGAGAGAAAGAAGGGAGTTCCCAAAGGTGGTGGGGGGATGTAATCTGGGTGGAATGCCATTCCTGTGAAGCAAAGGAAGGAGGCGGAGGGGAGTCACTTCTTTGGAAAACCGGAGAGAGCCTCAGCCAACAAGAGAGAGGCCGTCACAACACCAGGAAATGCAAGAACCCTCCCTTCCACTCTGATGTTCCCTCTTCCTTTTCCCCCTTTCTTTAAAAAAACAAAACAAAAACTATGTGTTGACTCAGGGCCTCCAAAAACTAACAAGGAATAATGCTGTATGTGTGTTCAATTTTCCTTTTCCTCTACCCTGCTCCTCCTCCAAGCTCAGGCTGATTCCAGAGTCAGAAATTGTCCAGATATTTACTTACAACTCATGTTTGGGAGATTTGAGGGGTCAGATGTGGGGGGGGAAGTGGGGGGAAATCAGTGGGGAAATGAATGGCAGCTTTTCTCTTCCTGACCTATAGATTCTCCCCTGACCTTTGGCTTGCGGAGATGGAGGAACATAGTTGACAGCAAGCCAAACAAGCTGTTTCTTTAAAATGCTTCTATTACTCTCTTTCTCTTCCTCCCTTTCTGTCTATCTGTCTGTCTTTCTTTCTTCCTTTCTGTTTGTCTTCCTTTCTTTTGTCCTGTTACCTCACAAAGCCTTCAAGAGTCATAAGGTTTCCTGATCAGCAAAAAGTGAAAGAGGGACAGTCTTCTGTCTTCCATCTCACACAGTCAAATCTTCAGAAGAGATTAAAGGAATTTTTGAAAATCTCCCCCCCACCCCAGAAAATAGTTTTAAAAAAATGTTTCTTCAGAGTCAGAAAACCCTGGCAAGAAGAATCCTGTACTAATAAGAATTTTTGTAGTTTGGGGCTTATTCTGCACAAAATTTGCATATGGTATTTTAGTACATAAAGTGTTATTCTGCACACAAAAAAAGCTGTTCACCGCTTTAAAAAAATGCTGTTTTCTGAGCAGAAGAAAACACCTGCAAATTTTGCACAAAATAAATCTCCAACTACAGTGTTTTCTGTGCAGAAATATTATTTCTGAATTTTCACAAAATAAATCCTGTATTGCTATTAATCTTCAGAAACAATGCAGTTTTCAAAGGTTTTCTTCCAGCAGGAAGAAAACTGCTAATTTCATTCTCAAAAGAAGCAATGTGTAATTTTAGCAAAAAACAACATCCCTCGTCTTCAGACAAGGTGCTTTTCCTTTTGAAAAGACACAGAAGCTCATGACACTTTTCTGCTTCAGGCAAAGAACAAGAGAGCACACACCCCTCCATAACCCAGTCTGTGTACAAAAGCTAACAGAACAGGCAGGTGTTGGCATCTATGTCCTTTGCCCCAGGTGACAAAATGCCTTGAGTCAGCCCTGCTTCTGCCCATTTCATGCTTGGTTTGGATACTTCACGTGACTTGCTGGCTTCCTGTTGATGGCAGCAGAAGAGGTAAGGAACCAGAATTAGATGAAAAAATCATACTCTTGCAAAAATAAGCAATAAATGTTTAATTCTATTCACAAGTTGCATCTCCTTCCTTCCTTCCTTCCTTCCTTCCTTCCTTCCTTCCTCTTCCTTCCTTCCTTTCTTCTATTCTTTTCTTTTTTCCTTTTCTGCCTTACTGACTAACCCTCCCTTCCTCTGCATGACCCCTTACGTACCCGTGGACCTCGCTTGCCAGGTGGTCCTGGTAATCCGGGCAGACCTGGGGGGCCCTAGAAAAGAAAGAAAGAACACAGACAATGAGCTTAGAGTTCCACCATATAGCCATGAGCAGATGACCTCTGGGGCAGGAAGGCAAGTGAGATGCAGTCAACCAGAGATGAGCTCTGCTGAATCAGAGAAGCTCTCTTTCACACCATGAAATGCTAGCAGTTTGGTTCTACCTCAAATGACATGGTTGCATCCTATGGAATCCTGGGATTTGGAATTGGGTGAGGCACCACGGCACAGCTAACAGTAAGGCAAAATAAGGGAATTGACATACCTCTTGAAACTTGTTGCATAGAAAAGGAAATGTCAGCAGGTGTACTTAATGTGTTTTCTGCTGCTTCAGAGAATAAAACCCACATCAATAGATTCAAATTACAAGGACATTCTGACTAAGGTGATGAGCTCACTTTCACTGGAGGTTTATAAACATTAGTTGGATGGCCACCTGTCAGAGATGCTTTAAGCTGTGGATTTCCTACATTGGCAATGGAATGGACTAAATAACCTTTAGTATTCCTCCCAGCTCTGTAATTCTACTGGTACAAATTGGGCGCCCATTCCAGCTTGGACATCCTAGTTACATGACTTATCCCTGATTCTGAACTACAGCTGAGATCCTACATCACAGTCTACATTTCATAACTTTACAAATCCATAACAATGTTGCAGAAACTCAATGAAACCTTATTAGTGAATTCTGAAGATGTCCAACCAGGCCCTGGGAAGAGTGCTCCAATGTTCACTGGGCACTTCTAATGCACATCGGGAAGCCCTGATGTGTGCCAGCACTTCCTACCTAGCCTGGACCCAAATGCACATCAAGAAGTGCCCTGATGCATGTCAGTATCCATTGCACATTGGACTGTAGCTCATCATTCACTCCACCATTGTGCAACAGATGTCTGTACCTTGTAACATCACAACAGCCCCTAGGTGAGTATGGATGTTTCAAAACTACTCAACTCAGTTTTCTGCATGTGTAAGTCAATTTATGAGCATCCCCAGTGGAGTGCGAGCCAATATCTTTTAAAAACATACAAAGTAATGCAAGAGCCCTTCCTGTAGTTTTACTTGCTAGACAATAAACCATGTCTACATGATGTGATCTCTTGCCTATTTATTTAGATGGGGTTGGAGGGCAGAGGAGAGAACACTTCGAGGATAGTTTAAAAATTTACACTTCTGAGGGTTAAAGGATGTCGAGGTCAAACAGTTACATTCTTCAGATTCAGAGTTTCCAGCTGGACCAGCTTGTCCAATTGTCCAGAAAAACTACTGGAGCTCTTCATTATCTTCTTGCATTCCCCTCCCTCTACACACACTCTTTGGCAGGCGCATGAAGGCTCAGAATAAACCAATGTGCCTCCTGGAAGATTTACAATCAAGTAGCTCATTATGAGTGATGTTTTTTCCCCCTTTTGTACGAGGGGAGAGGGAATGAGAGAGAGCAGAAGACACAAGAATGCTTGGAAGGCAGCCTGAATTTCTCAAGAGCCAGTCTGGGAAACTCAGGGCTTTTACCAAAAGTAGACCTCGGAACTGCCTGCAGCCTCAACAAGGCAGCAGGTGTAAATGCAGCAAAAATTAGCAAACAGGGTTGTAAACTGGAGGAATGGCCAACTGCATACCCTTCTGTTGTCCCAAATGGACAGAACAGTCCCCACTGTCACTCCACTTTGCTACAGCTAGATCACACATGGGCTCTGCCTTCAAGTTATTTCAGACTCATGGAGCCCCAAGGAGAAACTTCTTGTGTGGTTTCCTTGGCAAGTTTTGTTCAGAAAGGATTTGCTAATTGCCTTCCTCTAAAGTTCAATTTAGCCAAGGTCACTTAGTGAGTTTCAATGTCCAAGCAGGGGCTCAACATTAAATCCATTACACCACATTGGCTCCTATCTCTCATCAGTTTCATGTTAGTTTCATTTGCTCACTCATAGGTTTAGCCTGTGCTGTTTATGTATCACTCTGTGGGGGATTTTAATAAATTTTTCTGGGAAATTTGTACAAAACCATCAATCTTCCTGTTTTGTAATTTCCAAAATAATGTAGAAACAACCCAGAACAGAGTGAACAGAAGTAAAACTGATACGGACAAGAAATAGATTGATTCATCTATTCCCAAAGGATTAGTTCCCATTCTGGGAAGGAGAACTTAATACCTTCTTTGTTGCTGCATGCCTTACAGTTGTTTCAGAGTTACAGCAACCCTAAGGGAAAATGATTGTGTGGTTTTCTTGACAAGATTTGTTCAGAGAGAGTTTGCCCTCATGGCATTTGTCTGAGGCTGAGAGAATGTGATTTGTCCAAGGTTACCCAGTGGTTTTCCATGGTTGGCAGGGGATTCTAACTCTGATTTCCCAGAGTCAAACCACTACACAACACTAGCTCTCTTCCTTCATTAAGGAAATTCTATTCCACTGAGCAACTTACAACCAAAGCTCAGAACAGGTAGCTGTTTTGACTAAAACTCCCAGAATCCCTCAGAAATATTCTTCTGCTCTCCCAAGCTGTGCATTTTCACCATTCTGTCAGAGTACAAAAGAATAGAAGGAAAGGCTGTCTGTCTTGGTTTGGAAAGCAGAGCATAAGAGGGAGTCTGGGGTCTGCTGCAATCCAACATGTTCAAGAAACACTTCTCCTCCAGGTTCTTTTGGTCCCAGCTGCTCAATTTGTTACCCACTGAGACTATGACGCAATCTAAAAATCCATTCTCCCTTCAGTAGGATATGGGAAGCAGCTCCACACTCACTATATCCCGCTGACCTTTTCAGTAACAAGAAGAAGCTGAAGAGCTTAAAGATGCCTTGAACTTATCATGGCAGGAATGTAAATCCCTGCAGACTGTTTAGAACAGAGGTAAACCTTGGAGGTCCCCCTCTTCGGAAGGTCGTTCCTTTGCTTCACTTTTTTACAGAAATGGAACTCAAGATCCCTAGAAGATGGATGGGCAACCTTTTTTCCTCTGAAAAGCCCTTGCTCCTTCAGAGTTAATGTGCCAGGGGCAACGTGCTGACAATAGATGTGGACAGACCAGTGGTGGTTGGGGCCAGAGATAAAAAAGGGGAGGGACTACCACTTCCTTCCTATCACCCCATCCCCTGCCTTCCTTTCTCTTTCTGACACCCCCTTCTCTCTCTCTCATTCCCTTCCTACGTCACAGAATGGCTTCTTTATTTAAAACAGGGATGGGCAACTGTCAGGGGCTAGGGGGCCCCACTGGCCCTCAGGAACCCTCAGAGGGCTGCACACATCAACCCCATAAGAAATTATTTTCCCCCTCCAAATGCCCCCAAGCAACCTGTAGGGGCTGTGGGGGGTCAATTTCACCAAGTTTTGGGAGGAGCTCTTGGGCCATTTTCCAATTTTAGGCCCAGGAAATGACCCAGAACTTCTTTTTTAAAAATGGAACCTAAGTGATGCTGGAGGCCACAAAAATGGCCCTGGGGCCACATGGGGCCTCCAAGCCACATTTTTCACCATCCCTGGTCTAAAATAGCCTCCAGAAATGAGTATTCTGTAGCAGGGGAACCTGATCTAGTTAGCAAGATCTTATCAGTGTCTCCTGTTTAAATAATTCCCTCTCTCTTTCTCACTGACAACACACAGAGATATCCACATGGATGACTGCTTCTCCCAACCACCTTGTGGCTTTACTTGCAATGTAAGTGAATTTTTCTCCCTCTGCTACTGAGTAAGACCTTCTGAAAGAAAGCTGGATGGTGATGCATGCATCCACCCCTCCCCAGAAGAAATCCCTTCTCTGTGTATACAGCAGAAATTCTCAAGTTGGGAACTGTATATATTTCCAGGAGCTCCCACAACACCAGATATAGTCATAGGGCTGTATGTTGTATATTTTCCCTTGCTGTATTTTCCGAAGGGCTTAAACAGAAGCCTGAACTGCAAGAAGGGATCTTGCTGGCAGAGGGAAAGCAGGAGACAGTTGTATATGAAGAGGACACAAAGGAGGTATAGATATTGTAGCAGACTCTCAACTCCCCAAAAATGTTACTAATTCAGAACAGCAAGGGAATATTTACAAAAGGCCATAAATAAAGAAAAAGAAAGCAAAAAGAAAAAGAAAAATACAGATAATAAATGAGGGCAGATCAATTCATATAACAACAGTAGCTGAATAAACCACTGTTTATTCTTTGTTTCTTTATACTTAATTTAAGTAAATACAATTTCAGTATTGGTTGGTAGTTGGTAAGTGAGGGGTGTGTGAATTCACTTTAAGATTTAATCTGAACTTTAAATGAGCTATCCAAGGTGTTGGATCCTGTTCTCCTAAATAGGCTCAGCACTTTGGATAGCTCCTGAAAATATCAGTGTGAAACCCAAAGCGGATTCACCATCCCACTCATGAGGCAGCCCTGGCCACCATGATCAAACAATTATGTCTACATTCCAGTAATACTGTCCCTTTCCTCTTCTTCCCTCATATCTAGAAATGTCCCTTTGACAAGCCCAGTCCCCTCAGTCACTTTCTCAATGACCTGGAGCCTTATCACACTACACTGTTACAGTGCTATATTCAACTTAATTTCCATGGTAACTTCCTGTGGAATTCTGGGGTTTGTAGTTTAGTGAAGCCCAATTGCTCTCTGGCTGGGAATACTAAATGCCCCTCTCTAAACTACAAATTGCAAGATTCCGCAGGACGTTGCCATGGCAGTTAAAGTGGAATAATAGCACTATAACAGTGTAGTATGCTAAGGCTATCGATTTATAGGCCTCTTGTGATCTGATTTCTCTGCATCAGATTCCTCAGATACAACAGGTTATGACAAATATTATGCAGGGAAACATCTCACTTCAGTTACTGCAAATTGAGTTCAAAGGGCAAAAGTCATTTGTGTTCGGTTAACTAAGACAGGAGGAAAGGAGAAGGTGGGGTGGAATCCTGCCCTTCCCAGGACACTCAGGCAAAACGAAAATGCAACAACCTCTCCTAGCTTGCCTGTTCTTCCTCATTCATAACTTTTGCCATCTTGACCACAATATAGAGTTGCTCAGCCACACACGTCTTGGTTGTCACCTGTGAAAGGTTGGAGGGTAGACTTTCACAGCTTCCCTTTGGGACACCTGGCTGGCCAAAGCGTGAACAGGATACTAGAGCAGACAGGCATTTGGGGTGAGCAAGTACACCTCTTCTTCTCAGCCTGTGGTAAACCATCCCTAAACTACGCCATCCTTTGGCATGTTCAGCTACCCTTTCTAAGGAAAAGTTTTCCTAAGCCAAGTCACAGTCATCTCCACCAAGTTTTCTCCTCCCCAGCCTTTTGTTTGGCTAACCACAGTGGGCTGCTCACTTTTTTTCTCCCAGATAAACCAAGCAACATCTGGGAAGTCCCAGCAGCACAAGGAGCAATTTGAAATCTTCGGCCTGCAATTTGCCCGATCAAAGCTGGATGGGCACAGAGATGAAACAGAACATGCTAGATCGGGGAAAGTCTTCGGCTGCAGGCCAGACCTCATCAGAAATGCCTGCCCGAAAGCAAGGAAGCAATGCCAGAGCAGTTACTCAACCAGAGAGCTATTTATTATCAGCATCTTCATTCTGAAGACGCATTTGTCTGGCTGCATAAATGTTAAAAAGTAACATTTCTCAAGATGTCATCTCGCTCTGCCATCTGAGCACACCCAACAAAGTATTAGAGAGAGAGAGAGAGAGAGAGACTGAGAGAGAACAATGCCTAGAAAAATGAGTCACCAAAAAAGCCAAGGAAGCCAATCTGAACACAAGCTGTAACCTTTCCCTCACTACTGCATTGACACAGAGTATCTGGGAGGTCAAAGAAAGTCAGAGGCTAACTTGCTCACTCTTTCCAGATTAGACTGGAAGCCTGAATTTTCTGCAAACTGTGGAGAAATCATTGTTTCACATCCCCAAAAATCCACCCCTGATTCCATACCCTCCATCGTTTCACAGAGGAAAACTGAGACACATGCAGCCAAATAACACGTTATAAATCAGGAAGACCATGCAAACTAGGAGAGACTGCAGCAGTTTGCTTTGCCTGAGCTGATGGGAAGGGGCAAGACTCTGCCCTCTGCTGAGTTAATGGAGTGCAAACTACTTTTGTACTTTGAATTCCAAGAATAGCAATTGAAGTCAGCTTAGAACAAAGGGAAGAAGAAAGAGGAGGAGAGAGAAACCAGGGTATTTCAGGAGCTGAAAAAATGAAGCAACAGAGAA
>CAOKZL010004690.1:0-19553 GCA_948472985.1 Iguana delicatissima | reverse complement strand
TTTCTTCTCGATCAAAACACATTGACATCAAATTTCACAATGTGAAACAGTATGTACGAGAAGGAAAAGTGTTCCTTACCTATGTGTCTTCAGAAGAAAACGTAGCTGATGTGTTTACTAAGCCACTTCCTGCTGATGCATTTGGTCAACTTGTTAGCATGCTGGGGTTGATGGAGCCTCCAGTGCATGGTGGCTGAAAAAGTTACGCAAGGAGTAGGGGAGTGTCACAAAGTAGAGGTGTATTGTGACTCCTTGCTGCACATTTCCCACCGCCAGAGGGTGAGAAAGCAAAACCGCTTGTAGGATTTGTTTAGGCTAGCAGGATAGAGTGTTTCCCATGAGAATGCCGAATGTAATCAGGCCGTCTGGAACATGCAACTGTGTTCATATGTTATGGTTTGAAAGGCTCCTTGTTGTTGAACATGCTTACTTAAAACACGGCTTCTGAACAGGCTGTCCCCTTATTCCTTTTTTTTGTCTGCTCTGTTAGAGATGGCTCGTTTTGCTGTGACTTAATTGCCTTAGCCTAATTTACTGCCCGCAATAAAGACTGTTAGACTGCTGACTAGTTTCGGATGTGAGTTTTTTCTACTGATGGCAAGAATGCCTCTGGTGGGTTTTTGAAAAGGGGCCAGTTGGAGCAGTGTTGTTGACTCTTTAGGCGCATCACCCCGCAATCGCGGCAGCGCACATTTGGGGGGGTGGCCCTGCAGGGGGGTTTGCAGACGGCATGCCGCTATCCACCCCTGCACGGCTCCCTCTTTATATGTCCACAGATACACGTGTGTCCGCACAAGTGGTCACAATATTGGCCCACGACGCTGCCATGCCGTAAGTCCACACTGCGGTTGTGCCTCCTACCTGTAGCCGTGCTGCCAGCATTATGTGCTCTCGAGGTTGCCATCCTGCCCACCGCCTAGCATCCCTCGTTGATCCCTGTTCAAATAAGTAAGTCATTACTTGGTCTCTGCTTTGGCAAGCGAACCATGCGCCTCCATGGTACGGAACCAGCTATTCCCTATTTATACGAAGCAAGGGGGAATGGCACAGCTTTCATGCCCGGGCCCAAAGGAGAACAAGCAATTTCCAGGGTGCCACAACCCCTTCTTTACAATTCCATTTGAGCATTACTGGGGAGCAATCAATCTCCAATTAGAGAGGGATCCTACTCAGGATTGGTGGCCAAGAAGGAATACAGTCTACACTTGCTTGCTTTTCCCTAAAAGAAAATCACTTAGGCAAAACATGAGCCCAAAAGGAATACTGTGCATTGGGTTTTAAGAGAGGGTTCCTGGCAGGGGGACACATGGGCCCTACAGATGTTGTCAGCCAGCCCATGTGCAACAGAGAACTGCGATTGTATTGTGACAGGCACTTCAGGTCACAATACCTGCAGTACATTTGTTCATTTCCTAGCCATGTCAGCAAGGCACATATTGCCTTTCCAAACTGTGCACCTTGCAGGCAAAGTGTCCCAGCATTAAGCCATTATTTACTCTGCGAGATCATGCCATTATATCACCAGGAAGTCCACAGGGCAAACTGGTTTTTGTGGTGTGCATCAAGGATTACCTGAGGTTTCGTCGTCGGAAGAGAAGGTAGGGCTTCCCACAGGTCCTGGCTCAGCTGTGAAAGACCCAGTTCTGTCTCTGAAAAACAATGGAGAAGGCATGGAGAACAGTTCCATGCAACAGTTCCATGCAAACGGGTTCGTGCGGGAGTGGGAAGGCCGTTCGTGCATGTGTTATCGCTGTACCATCCAGCACCGGATCAGGGCCGTCCACGGCTTGCCTGCTGTCCTCTGTTACCCACAAGCTCTGCACTACTCTGGGAGGGTTTGCGTTCGCGTCGCCCCTCAGGATCCGGGGCAGCTCCTCATAATATGGGCACATTACTTTCTCCGCCCCCGTTTGCTTGTTAGCGGCAACCACGTCACGGTAGTCAAGTCTCATTCTCTTCGTTTTGGTCCGGCACTCTTCGGTAGTGCGCTTGTGCCCCCGCCTGTTCATTTCCCTGGCTATCTCCGCAAAAATTTCGATATTCCTGTGTGACTCCTGGAGGTCACGCTGATACTTCTGCTGCCCCCAAACGTCCAGGTCTCTGATCTCGGAGGGGCGCCGTGCAAGCCCCCTCCCTTTTGACGCTCTCCCTGTAACGTGGAAACTCCCCGCCTCAAGGCCTGCTCCTCTGGCCTCTGATGAGCACACGCCTTCCATCTTTCCAGTTCCAATTCTTCTCCGCTCGAAAAACTTTCTTTGCCCTCCACCAGGCACCTCGCAACGAAACTCTTTTGTTAAAGGTCCTGCGAAAAGAAATGGCTACTGCCTGCTTTCGCGCGCGAGTTTGCCAGCGAGTGGTCGCATGATCGCGCATGTGCAGTTGCGTGGGACGCGGACATACTTTGCCGCTCAGCCCCATAGGAGAGCTGAGGTACTGCATACAGCGTGTGGGTTTGAAAGTATGGAGAGAAGGGCGTGAGGTTTTAGAAGACGTTAGTTTGGTTTGGTTTAGTGAGAGTGGTTTTATTTCAGTTACCTTTCCTTTTCTGCCCCCTGGAAGTTCTTCTGTGTGCCTTTTACTTTTCCTACCTTGCGTTCCGTGTTGTCCTTATTGTTTGGTGTTTGGTGTGTGCATGTGTTGACCGGTATGGCAGGGGTGGCTGGAGAGGGTGAGGAGTGGCCTGAGTTCGAGACAGATGCTGGCCATGGCCAGATGGTGCGGGGGCGTGCGTGTGCTCATGCACCGCAACCACCCTGCCCAAGCACCGCATCTTGAGACAATTGCGCGGTGCTTGGCCGCGCACTGTTCGAGGACCCCGGCCGAGGTGGCCCGGCATTTGCGTCAAATAAGGGGGGCCTTCTACTGTGCAATGCCACAGCAGAGTGGCCACCCCCCCCACACGAACGCCCCCCATACTACGTTACCATGATGGTGTTGTGGACGGCGGCGGGGTCCCCTTCTTGGGTGAATCCAACTGAGCAAGGGCAAAGTGAGTAATGTTCCCACCCATCCCTCCCACAGGAAAACCTCTCTGGGAAGTAGTGGTGTCCCATTAATGGCGGCCCGCCCCTTTCCTCCGCACCCCGGACAGATTTTTCAAACGCAATGCGGAACTATCACAGGTGGAACATCACTGGAGGAGCACCCTGGCGAGGAGCATCGCGAGGGAACTTCGGAGAGGGCCAGCAGTCGCCATGCGCCCGACCTCCCTGTTGCACCAGTCATGGAGGAGGAGAGAGGAGCTGCCCCATCGTTCGATTAATCCCTGGCCCCGTTGCCACAGTAGAGGAACCCCACCCTGTTTTGTCCCCACCCTGTTTTGTACATAGAAGCTATATATTGTTCAAATACATATTTATTAAGAATTCAGGCATAAGTCTCTTGAGTGTGACCACAATGTATTCTTTTCTCCGGGGATCCAGCAGCCCCACTTCTGCAAGCAAAGGCATAATGGATATGTTGAGATCGATGACCCGACTTGATAATTCCTCCTTTAGCGGGTAGTCTTCGTCTGGAAATCCAAAGCCTATATTTCCTCTGCCCATTAGAGTGATAGAGGAGAGCACGGCCTGTGGTGCCCGGCATTTTCAATGTTTGGTCCCAGCATGCATGGCCCGTGCGGAGATCGAGCCCGGTCACAACGCCTCTGTAGCCACTGCAGGGTCAAGGACGTGGTTAATCGGCCCCAAAGTTCGGAAAGGCCCTCTCCACAGGGAGTACTCCCTTTCTGGCCCCGGAATCTTCAATGGGGGGGTGTCTCAGAGGCTCCAGAAGCCGGCCTCACCTTTCCTGGCGATGCAGGGACCTGGGGAAGGGTCCCTGCCAGCCCAGCCCAGCCCAGACAAGCGGCGTGCATATGGCGGAATATTTCCCGGGGGCACCTGTGGAGAGAGGGGTGTGTCAATGGCCCATGCACGCTTTCACGCAGGGAAGCCTACCTCAACCCATGGCCCGTGCGAAGATTGAGCCCGGTCACAACACCTCTGTAGCTGCTGCAGGGTCAAGGATGTGGTTAATTGGCCCCAAAGTCCAGGAAAGCAGTTGACACATGGACGACAGAAAGCACAAGCAGTCCACGGCCACCCTGCTATTGCCCCACTGCCCCTGTTACTGCCATGTGCTGGCCATTACCATGCCCTTTTAAAAAAATAATCATTTCAGCACCATTTTCCATTTTGTGGGTGGAAAGGCTAGTAGTGGTCATGTATACTTTGAAATTCCTACTTCAATGTGGATATTCGTTTCGTTTCCAGCTGAACTGTTATTTCTTACATTTGCAAGGCATGGTAATAATTACACTTACAGCGGGCATAATACAGAAGCAATAATAAGTAAAGTAATAATTGCACTCCCTGCAGCAAGGGCCCCCAGCCCGCTTCCCCCCCAGCTCCGCGCATTGTCCCACAGCGCTTTTTCCGAGCGGAAGCATCATTAATGCTCAGAAATTGAACGGAGAGGCTTCCCAAATTGAACGGAGATGCTTCCCGTGGGGGCCCTGGCCAGCATCCACGATCCCCCTAGCCATGTGGCCTCACGGCTGGGGAGCGAAGCCCCCCCGGTCCCTGCCGCAGCCCCCCTGGCTCCCTCATGCAGCGGCCTTTCCTGCGGTTTTGCTGTGACACGGGGAAAAGCCATAGCCAGGGCCCCCCGAACCGCTACTCCCCAGCCTCCTAAAGTGGCAGAAGCCCAATGTGCACATACAGTAATCTTAAAATCAAGGAAAAACCCCATTCTTCGGATCAATAGCACATACCAGAAAGCTTTTCCCCTTTTCTGGCTGCAGAAAGGCGCTTTCGAGACTTCAAAAAAAATGGAACCATCCTGCTCTCTGTGGGACGGACCAACTGCTGAAGCTGTCCATGCCCACAGCCCGCCCTCTGATTACATCATGCACGAATCAGCACGTTTCTTGGAAAAAAACCCACCTTTCCCCTTTTTTTAAAAAGCCCGCTCATGGACTGTTGCCGACGTCACCGGACGGATTAAGGTGTGGAGCTTGCCAATTACGTACGAGCTAGCGCACTCGAAGGTGTGGGCGATATCTGTCAGAGCTTGCGCTAACTCATTTTACTTATCTGGTGTGGAAATGGCCTATCTCTGCAAACTGGGGAATCAGTCCCAGGCATATCGGACCAAGGGCCTGGAGTACTGAAGATCTCTGTTCCTCCCAGGCCTGAATTCTCTTGGTAGCCCAAAGCAGGGAAGACCTGCTGAATCTAGAAGATGAGGCAAGTGTTCAGTCATCGCTGGACAACTAGTCCCACAGGTTTTCTCCCCACAGAATGACTAAGGGGATTCAAGCTCCAGCCCTTGTGTGTTCCCTGAATGGGGAACTGGGGAAGAAAGGGATGGGCAACCGCGTGCCCTCCCCCCGTGGCAGGAACTTCCTTTCTGAGACCATCCTTTTGGGGGGTCTGAAGGAGACCCCCTGATTCAGCTTCACACAGGGCAAGGCCTTTCTGTGAGGGGAAATCAATCCGTGGGACACAGGTCCTGGGGGTCTGAACAGTGCTCAGCCATGATCGGAAACTCAGTTCTCTCAGTTTGGAGTCAAGAATGGGTTGCTATCTAAGAATGGGTTGCTACTGCTAATCCTAGGAGATTACTATCTCTGTAAACAGTTAAAGCGACCCAAACCTCAAGTACTTTACTTTCAAAATATGAAGGATTTTGTGAATGTTGGTTAAGAACACCGATGAAATGAAAGTCTCCCTCTCCTCTGGCCAAAATCAGAGGAGCAAGTCCTACCATGAAAAGGACCATCTGATACCAACAGCCTTCCTTTTCCACCCAAGGCGTGGTGATTTTTCTAAATGATACTGAAATCTTTAAAAAGCGGATGGAAAGAAAACTTCGCCCTCATTTGCCACATTCAATAGCTACAGTTCTTCTCAGCCTGGAGAAGCCCATCTTGGACATGCCTGCTTTATAGGGCTTGATATGAAGGTCCTCTCCGAAGGAAAGAGGTGGCAACCCCAATTTAGATTGGCAAACACAGCTGAGGGCAAAGAGATTCTAAGCCACACTTCTAAAAAAAGGGCAAAGCGCTCAAAGCCCTGGATTTGGGGGGAGAGAGAGAGAGAGAGAGCGCTGTCCTTTTCTGTTGGTCCCCCAGCCCATTTCTTCATCATCTCCTATCTTTTCTATCCCAGGTATAAAGGAATTTGGAAAGCCTGCTTCGTTCTTTCATCCCAATCCCTTGAGAAAAGGATTCCCAGCCCTCCTCCCTCACCGGTTGGTCTCAGACATACTCCGGTGGATATCTCTTCTTCCTGAGCAACCTCCACTTGCGCCGAAACGCAGCTCTCAGCCCGGGGTGGTGGTGGAGGAGGGCAAAGGCCTTCAAGAGGATGTCTCTCGTCTGTTGGGCAACTCGCCTGACATCAGGGTCGCGGTCCACAAGAAGGCGACTTAGCTCTGGAAGGGAGAGAGGAAGGGAAGTAGGATGGTGGATTGGCACACAGACCCCAGTGGGAATCTTTTTCCCAGACTCCAACCTCTACCACCATGGACCCTTGCCCCCTGCTTTCTTGAACTCACAAATCCACCCTTACCAGTCCCATAGGTTAGCAAGCACCTTTTAGAGAGGCATCCGCTGGCCATGTGCGCCAGGTGACCTGCAGAGAGGATGCCAAAGAGAAACGGGAATATCACGATGCACCCTCCACCCTCCACCCTCTGCCTCTCAGGCTGCAGCAGAGAGAGTGGTGGCGCTCCCTGGCCCTCCCGTGCCCCAGGAAGGAAAAGGGCCGGGCAGTCCCCCCACCCAGAGGACTCCAGATGGTGCTTTTCTGTGCTGGGGGGACCAAAGAACATGGCTTCCCCGAAGAGGAGGCTCATGGTTCAGTGGCAGGTGCCGCAAGGGCCACGTCCTCTGGGGAAGAGCCTCGTCCTTTCCTGCCAATGCCCTCTAATAAATTTCTCCGCCCGAAAGGGGCCAAAACCTCCCAGGTCCCTTACCAAACAACATGATTGCCGTTTTCCACATCCAAGGATGCGGGCACTCGAAACAGACCTCGCAGATATGCACTATCTTATCAAGTTCCTCCCCTGAGCCGTAGTGCTGGATCTGGGGTGAAAGACCAAAGTCAAGATCGGGGTTCCCTCAGCCTGGGCTGATACCCCACGCCCTCTGAGCTTGGGCCCTTCCAGACCGCCCTGCGGGCACTTACGAGGCGCTTGGCAACCTTGTGGAGCACCTCCTGCAGGGAAAAGTGTCCTCTGCCAGAAGGCTTCTCTCTAGGCGCCTCTGCAGGGCCTCGGCTACCTCCCAAAGGGCGACCTTTGCTGCCTTCAAAGTAAAGGAGGAAGACACAGAGGGAAACTGAGCCAGACCTGCTTGGAGGGCAAAAGGTCAACCCTTCTGCTGACCTTCCTCCAGACCCCCACAGCAGCCCAAACCTCCAAAGCCTTGCGGGGCCAGCACTTTGGCCTCCTCACCTGAGCCACCCCCACATTCTTATCCTCCACTAGCGTCAGCACTGTCAAGAGCTCCTGGATGTCATGGTACTCCGTCCGCGCATGTTCCAGGAGCTGGATAAGGTGCCCATAAAAGGCAAGGGCTGACCTCCGGACCTCGGGCACCTCCTAGAAAGGGAGAGGGAGAAAGGAGCCCATCTTTTCGTAGGCAGGAACAACTGGCCACCCAGCCCCTTGTATGAACCTTCCTGTCACGAGTTGGGGAGAGGGGAAGCGAAGACACTCCCCACTACCACTACCAGAGAGTGGCAGGAGGACCAAGACTCACGTGAAAGAAAAGGCCCTGGTACACTGTGGAGATCTCCTCCTGGGATACCTGAGCCATCCTTTCCAGGAGGTTTCCCAGGGTCATAAAGATTTCACTGCAGGTAGGAGGGCGTTCAACAAACAATGAGGGACATTCAAAGCCTGAGCTGACATGATAGAGATGCTTGCTTGCTGGGGGGAGGAGAATGGACTCTCACATCCAGCCCCTCAAGAGGGCCAGAAATTCCCCTGACCATTTCTCCATCCACCCCTCTCCTAATCACCCGGCTTACCCGGAAGACAAGGAGTTGTTCTCTGGGTTCCCACTGGTCCCTTCCTCCTCCTCCAGCCTGGTGACTTCAATCAAGAGGTTTAAGGCGGGGAAGAGGTCTGGAAGCCACACCTCCTCCAGTCTCCAGATCTCACGGATGCAAGGGACGATCCAACCGATGGCTCAGGTGGCCTACCGCACAGGCGCGAAAGCTCCTAATGTATGAGGCACAGAGACCACGAACAAGAAAGAAAGTTATTTGACTGGGACATATATTTCAAACTGGAGTTGCAATATGTGAAATAGATAGAAGGAAAGTCGATATTAATCAGTAGTAAAGAAATGTATTGGTGACTGAAGTAAGGTTGGAAGTAACAAGTAAGGAATTAAGAGAAATAAATACATGAACTGAATGAAATAAGAAATTGTGAATTAAAATCGACATCCCATAAATAGCCCCCCACCCCATAAAGAGCCTGGCTCAGAGACAAATATCCCCCATCCATCCCCCACAGCCAGCCAGTAACTATACCCTCCCCTCTGAACAGCCCCCAAAATCTGCATCCCTGGCAGGACCTTGGAAGAGGATCCCAGGCAGAACCACTTTGACCGGAGGAATAAATGCTCACTTGGCCCCCAAGCTTCAGGATCCCAACAGAAGAACCTTCTCTTGCTGCTCGGTGCTGTCCGGTTGCCTTCAACCTTTTACCCTACATCTCCCACCTTCTCTTCCCCACCTGAACCTGCAGCCCAGCCCTAGATCTGTGGGTGGCTGGAGAAGGAAGCACAAGGAGAACAGGGTCCCTTCCCACTCCCCCGTCCTCCCCCCTCCCTCCGTCCCTTCTCCCCCTGAAAGACTCAGAGGGAGGGTCCCCCACCCTCGCCGGGGGAAGAGAGGGAGGGAGGGGAAGCCTCCAAGCAGGGCGATGTTTCCAGTGTTGGGGGAGGCCTTTGCATTCAGGGGACCCCCCCACTGCCGCCCCCCTCTGCCTCCCTTGGGCCCCTCACACTCCCCCTTCCCAGGATCGGGGCGACCGGTCCCTTCTTCCTCCTCCCCCCTCCATGAAACCGAGAAGCCCCCTCCGCGCCCCCTTTCCGGGACCAGGGAGGCTGGAGGGGGTCTTCTCCCCCCATAATCCCAGCCTCTCCCCTCTCCGAAGCAGGAAGCGCCTCTTCTGCCACCCTCCTTCTTTAGCGCCCCCCTTCCCTGCCAGCCCTTGGCCTCCTGCCATCCCATAATAGTCCCCAAGACACCCAGTCCTTCCCCCACCCCCAAATATTCCCCGGGCCCCGCGGAGGGGAGATGGGGCGTCCCACGGAGTCTTTTCTGGGGGGCCCTCCTTGCTTCCCCCTTGCGGCCCACCAGTCTCCCTGATCCCGAAATGGGGCCCATCCTCCCGCTCTGGAGGGTGTTTCGGGGTCCCCCCACCACCCCTCCCATTACCTCTCTTCCCCCTCCCCCTCCCCGCCGAGGAAACCAGAGCGCCCCGCCCCGGAAGTGAGCAAAGGGAAGTGCACCTCTCCCTCCTCAGCCGCCCTCCCTTCCTGCCTCTCTAGGGAGCTGTGCTCGCTGCTCTTCGGAGGACCGGGGCGTCTCTCCGGAGGAGGGAGGGAGGGAGGGAGGCTCCGAGGCCACCCTCCTCTCTCGGGAGAGGCTCGGCCGAGGGGGTGGCTGTTCCCCCGGGGTGGCTGCCTCTTCACCTCACGAGGAGGCAGAGGAGAGGCCGCAGCCCGGAAATGGCGCGGAGGGAAGGGAGAGCGCGCCTCCGAAAAGGAAGATGGGGAAGCTGCCCACTGACCCCGAGAAGCTTTTCTTCCGGACGGGGCGGCAGGCCGAGCGCAGGAAAGGCTGCAGCCGGGCCGGGGGGCTTCCCTCCCTCCCTCCCTCGGAGGCTCCCTGTGCCGGGACGCCCGGGCTCCTCCGGCAAGGTCCTCCTCTGAAGGGCTCTGGATGCTGAGAAGCCCCTCCCCGTCCCCGTCCGCCTGCGGCCCCTGAATGTCTGCAGGGAGGGAGATTCCACCCGAACCCCCGGAAGAGCTTCTGTCCACCCGTGGAATGTGCTGCTGCCTCCATGGCCTCTGGTGGGTTTATGAATCTGACTTACGTACGCCAGCAGCCCCTGGTAGACTGCTCCTGCTTGCAGAGGGTCCTCCTTCGAGGAAATGGGGGCCAGGGCCACCTACATAGGGGGCGTCATGTGGGACTTGGAGCTTTGAGATTCCCTCTTGCCCTCCCCGCTTCTCCCTTTCCCCCCTCCAAGTGCTGCCTGTTATTCCAGGTGGGCCTCTCAGGCCGCTGGAGGGTCCACCAAGGGGAGAGAGGCGGGAAGGGAAGAGGTGGATGGATTTGCCCCGTTCATGGGAAATCCTCCATCGTCTCCTGCCGCTTCTTCATTTCACTTCCACCTCAGGAGCCCCAGGTGGACTGCTCCTGTGAAAGGAGGCTCCACCTTGCTGGGAAGGGGTGGGTCCAGGCCATCTTTTCTGGGGGTTCTCGTGAGGACACTTGAGCCTCAGGGGCCCCACCTTGCCTGCCCTTCTTCCCTTCCACCCCCAAGGGCTCTCTGTAATTCCAGGTAGACATCTCCTACTGCTGGAAGCTCCACCAAGGGAAGAGAGCAGGGTGGGTGAATCTCCTCCAAAGCCTGTGGAAATTCTCCACCCTCTCCCACCGCTTCGTAATTTCACTTTTGCACCAAATCTAACTTGTGCCTGCCATGAGCCCCAGGTAGACGACTCCTGTTAACGGAAGATCCACCATGCAGGAAATTGGGAGGACCCACAAATAGGGGCCAGTCTCTGCCCTCCTCCTCCTCCCCCCACCCTCTACACCACGCAAAACACACCCACCCAACATTCCTCTTCCCTGCAAAGTGGAAACAGTATCCAATAGAGTTGGAAGGGTCACCCAATGGTCATCCAGTCTAACCCCAATCGGCTACGCAGGAAAACCAAAAAGTGTCCCCCAAAGAGACCCATAGCCCACCTGTGCTTCAGGGTTTTGATGGGGATTTGTTTGGGGGGGGGTCATCCCTTTATGCCATTCTCTGAGGCCGAGAGAGTGTGAAACACCCAAGGTTACCCAGTGGACTTCCATGGCCGAGCAGGGATTGGAACCTTGGCTCCAAAGTCCTAGTCCAATGGTCAAACTGCTATCCCACAACAGCTCTCAAAACCTCCCCTTAAAGACCCCCCCCCCAGTATGGGGAGCCCACAACCCCGTGAGGGAGTCTGCGTGATGCCTCCAACGGCTCCTGCGGCCATGATATTAAGCCCCGTCCGTCATTCTGTGCCGTTCCCCTATCTCGCCTCCGCACCAAACCCAGATTCTGCCTGTTATTCCAGGCAGATTCTGTGCTGGCAGCCGCAGGGGGGCTGCTCCTGTTCACGGAGGACCCCCCTCACTGGGAAAGGCTGGGGGAGAGCCACCCAGACACCCGGGTTCTTGTGGGGGGCTTTGAGCCTTGAGAGCCCCCTTTTCCTCCCCCCCTCGAAAGTGCTGCCTGTTCTTCCAAGCAGACTTCTCTGGCTGCCAGAGTCTCTACCAAGGGAATAGCTTGGGCTCCGAGTGCGGGATGGCGCTCTCCCAGGGCTGGAAGCCGAGCCCAAAGGTCCTCCTCCGTCATCGTTGGGCCGCATCTCAGGCTGGGGCTTCTGGACCCTTGCAGAAGCACAGCCAGATTCCACAGCTTGTGTTTGCCTTTCATGGGCCTCCGCAGCATCTCTGGGTACGGGATTCCTGCAAACCAATTTCCTCGAATCTCTTGGGTGGGCTGTGGAGCCCCCTCCCACCACGAGGCCCCCTTCTGCTCCCTCCCCACCTGAAAGCAAAGACCTTCTCGTTACAACAGAACGTTGTAAAATCACCATGCAAGAGTGCCTTGGGAAACAGTACACCCTTGTTTTGTCACTTTATCTTTTATAGAATCATAGAATCATAGAAATGTAGAGTTGGAAGAGACCACAAGGGCCATCCATTCCAACCCCCTGCCATGCAGGAAAACCCTCAAAGCACTCCCGACAAGTGGCCATCCAGCCTCCGCTTAAAAACCTCCAACGAAGGAGACTCCACCACACAGCACATTCCAGTGCCGGACAGCCCTGACCGTCAGGAAATTCCTCCTGAGGTTCAGGCGGAATCTCCCCTCCTGCAGCTTGCATCCATTGCTCCTTGTCCTGGTCTCAAGAGCAGGAGAAAACAAGCCCACTCCCTCCTCGACATGACATCCCTTCAAATATTTAAACATGGCTATCATGTCCCCTCTTAACCTTCTCTTCTGCAGACTAAACATACCCAGCTCTCTAAGTCTGTCCTCATAGGGCATGGCTTCCAGGCCTCTCACCATTTTGGTTGCCCTCCTCTGGACCTGCTCCAGCTTATCCATATCCTTCTTGAATTGGGGTGCCCAGAATTGGACGCGGTATTCAAGATGAGGTCTAAGCAATGCAGAATAAAGTGGTACCAATACTTCCCTCGATCTAGACACCATACTCCTATTGATGCAACCAAGAATTGCATTGGCTTTCTTGGCTGCCGCATCACACTGCTGACTCATGTTCAGCTTGTAGTCTATTAAGACTCCTAGATCCCTTTCACACGTACTGTCAGCCAGCCACGTGTCCCCAGATATGTTTAGATATGTTTTCAAGGGTTTTTAATTACGTGATTGTGGAATGGAAATGCTTGTTTTCAATTTTTTTTAAACCTTTTTTGTTTCAGATTATTTGGAAGCCATTTTCTCCACATACCAATGGAAAGGTAGAACATGAGTTAAACAAAAGGAGGAAAAGTAAGCATAGAAACTGTGGCTGATCTTCCTCCTTCCCCCTCTTGCCTCCCAAACCGAACCTTCCAGGCTGCTCCAAGAGAGGCCGTCTTTTGGGAGCCCCGAGGAAATCTCTGGAACCGCCTGGTCCCTCAGAGGAAGCCCTGCGGGCGCCTCAGGATTCAGAGCAAGCAGGAGAGGGGCAGAGGAAGGGCTGGAGGGCATCCAGCGCCTTAAAGTCCAGCTATCAGGATGCAGGGATGTGATTTTTATCCTTTCAGGAAAGGTACACATTTAAGTGGATTAAGGAAGCATCTCCTGACGGGCATCATCCCCACGGATGACCACCCTTCCCGCCCGGCCGCCTACATGGTTTCCGGTTCCCTCCGCTGGACTGTTGTAAATAAAACGGGGAATTCAGAAGACAAATTAAGAAAGAGATATGGTCTTTTATATATTCTAGTTGGAAGCATAACATATAAATTCTTAACATACAAAAGTTAAAAGAGAACTCGATCAGGTTTGGCAAGTTAAAATACAAAATGCATCAAAATACAATACCACAATGAAGCAGGATACGATACTTCTTCTTCGTGGTCTCTGTGCCTCATACATTAGGAGCTTTCGGCCTGCGCGGTAGCGTTCGGAAATTCTAGAGCTCGTTAGCTTTGGCGGGAACCCCTCCCTCACGTCGGTACTGCGCATGCTCCTCCCGCCGACTAACGGTTCTCCTAGTTCTTTCTCTTGTCCGCCCAGCGTTCAGAAGGTTCTGCTTGTTGGCTTGCTTGTTGATTGTTATTTCGGTATTTTCGACTTCGGATTGGGTTTTTCACTACCCCTCACGGATTTCGGACTTGACTTGGTAATTTTCTTGATCGGTTTGGCCTTTTTTTTGGCTTGACGACGATTTCGGATCTCGGACTGTGTTTGGCGTTCTTTCTTGGCCTGCCCTCCATTTATGTTGGCTCTTTTCAAACGCTGCGCCTCCTGTGGAAGGAAGGTCGCTCTCTCGATCGACACTCTAAGTGCCTGATTTGTTTGGGCGAGGGGCACAACGTCCAGGCCTGCTCCATTTGCAGAGAGTTTACCCACCAGACTCTCCGCAACAGGTCGGCAAGGCTCAAGTCCCATTGTTGGGAGGAGTCTCTCGTGCAAAGGGACCCGTAAAGATGGCCGAGAAACGCCCGTCGTCGTCTTCTTCTTCGGCAGCAGCGGCGGCTGCCGTGCCCTCGACCTCGTCGACATCGGTACCGGGCCGGTACGATAATGAAGTTGCCAAGGATACCAAAGGTCTCGGCAACTCGGGCACGTGAGGATCCTGCGGGCTCGCAGGCCTCAACCTCCTCCTCCAGGCCATTGACCGCGGCTCAGAAAACGCCCAGCCACTGAGGGCCTGGGGGAGAAAGGAAAAAAGAAGAAGAAGAAGGAGAAACAACGCTCTCCATCGAAGGTGGTGCGACCCCCGACTCCACCACCCACCCTGCCCGCCGAGGAATCCCTGCTGATGGAGCTCCCTGTGGAGGAGGAGCTTCCGGATGAGGACGTTATCCTCGAGGTGTCGGACGAGGAGCAGGCCGTGCTGGTCTCGCCTCCTCAACCGCCCGAGCTGATCGCGGAAATCACTCCGCCTAGTCGCCGTCCGCCCTCGGCAGAACGCCGAGAAGAGGCCGTGGTCAGACAGCGCCCGGCCTCTCGACGCGACGAGTCCCGCTCGCCGGAGCAGCGGGCCAGGCCTCCATCCCCGCGATATCGGGAGATGCGCCTGCAGAGGCATCGCTCGGGAGAGAGAGCGTATTCTCCGGCCTACCTTGGACGGTACGCCCAGGAGCAGGTGTGGCACGACCGGCCGGCTCGTACTACTCGTAGCTCGCCGTCCTACAGGGACCGGTACCACCCAGACCCTCGGTACTGGTCGCCTCGTCACCGGTCTCACTCGCCACCGCGGGAGGCTCACTACCCCCGCTATGAGAGGTAACCTCTGCGTCGCTCGCCGAGTCGCCGTCGGTCCCCAGAGCCCTCACCTCGCTACAGGGCTGTTTCTCCACCGCCGCGGACGACGGCTACAGCTACCCGCCCGACGCCACAGTCCACCGTGGCCCAGCCGGCGGTAGCGGCGACTTCCACCACGCAGGTGGCACACCACCCTAGGCCCGCGGTCGTGCCCCTGCAAGTGACTCAGATACCGGTCACGACCGTATCGGTACTGACGCAGGCTGCAGCTCCGGCGGCTATCCTGGCACCTCCGGCCCCTGAGGCATCCAGGAGAAGGAGGCAGAGAGGTCGCCATCTCCATCGGGCGCCTCCTATGATTCCGACTCTGACTTGGGGAGTCCACTCCTTCCTCTCATGAATCCCCACCGTTGGGGTTCGGAGAGCCAACTCCGGAGTCTGCGCCGGAGGACGTCCGTCAGTCTCGGCAATTCTCCTCCGGATGGCCACAGCCCTTGGCTTTAAGGTGACCGACCTGCTCCTCAAGCCCAGGACCCCGTCTTCCAGTACTTGGAAGCCCGCCCACCGTGCATACACGCACCCTGCCGTTTGCCTACCTCTTGGTGGATGCGGATGAAGCAGCCGTGGGCGAAGCCGGCGTCAGCACAGCCTATCCCCCACAGGCTGGAGCATTTGTACAGGACTCAGAAAGAAAACGCGGAGTTTCTCTTTCACCACCCTGTACCAAACTCCATTGTGGTCGAGTCGGCGAGACGAAGGGGGGCAATCGAGCGCATACCACCCCTCGACCGGAAGGACGGAGCTCGATGCCTTCGGCTGAAGGTTCTACTCGGCATCGTCCCTGCTGGTCAGGACGGTAACACGATGGCATGCCTCACGGCATACCATCGGAACCTCTTCGACTGACTCGGCCCGCTCCTCGCTGACTTGCCGGAGGAGTCACGCGCCTAGCCAATCAGATCTTCGGCGAGGCCGTTGCGGTGGCTACTCAGCAGCTCGCCACCTCGAGGCACGCCGCGGAGGCTACCTCGAGGGTGATGGTCGGTGCCGTAGCCCTCCGACGCACGCGTGGCTCCGGTCCTGTGGGCTCCAGGAGGACAGCCGTCGAAGGATTGAAGACCTTCCCTTCGACGGCGAAGGGCTGTTTCATTCCTCCACTGACGAGGCCATGGATCACCTCGTCAAGGCCCGGCTGACTGCGAAGAAGATGGGCATAAACCAGCCTGCCCAGACTCGCCGCTCCTTCCAGCTGAGGCCTACGTGGAGAAGGTCCTCCTCTTCTTCGGCGACCAGCCGCGGTCTCGCGGTCGACCGCGTCGAGGCCGTCGACCTCTTCGGCTTCCAGGAGGCTTCCCAGACGCGCCCATCTTCGTCGTCCAAGAAGTCGTCCTCGGGAGCGAAGTCCCGGTTTTGACGGCCTTCGCAGGACTCCACCCGTGCCATCCTTCACCCTCCCAGTAGAGCTCTTCCACCACCCGAGCCTGGCCAGACACCTCGACTGCTGGGCGGAGATCACTGCGGACTCCTGGGTACTTACCATCGTCCGCCTGGGGTACGCCATCGAGTTCCAGGCTATTCCGCCAAGGGGTGTCACCATTCCACCCCGGCCAGCTCGGCTCTACTGGAAGAGGTCCAGTCCCTCCTCGAGAAGGGAGCGATCGAGAGGCTCCCGCCTTCAGCCAAGACCACCGGCTTCTATTTGAGGACTTCCACGGTGCCGAAGGCGGACGCATCCCTGCGGCCCATCCTAGACTTCTGAGGGGTGAACGAATACATCCGCCCCAAGAGGTTCAAGATGGTCACGCTGCCGTGGATCCTCCCCTTCCTCCGCCGAGGGGACTGGTTTGCGTCCATAGACCTCAAGACGCCATTTCCACATTTCGATCCGCCCGCAGCATCGGCGATACCTTCGGTTCGCGATCGACGGCATCAGCTACCAGTACCGGGTGCTGCCGTTCGGACTTTCCACCGCACTGAGGGTGTTCACCAAGTGCATGGCTCCGGTCGTGTCCTTCCTGCGGACGAGAGGCGTCTCCGTCTACCCTTACCTGGATGATTAGCTTTTGGTGGCGTCCTGCAAACAGAAACTGTACAGGGACATCCATCGGACTTTGTCCCTTCTCACTCGGCTCGCACTCAGGGTCAACCCCAAGAAGTCCCATCTCGAGCCCACCCGGGTTCTCGACTTCATCGGAGTGACCCTCGACTCGGTATCGGCGAGGGCCTTCCTCCCGGACGAGAGGGCGCGGACACTTCGTCGGGCGGCGTCCGCTGCCTTCGAGGCCTCAACGCTGTCAGCGAGGAGGATCCAGCAGCTCCTCGGCTACATGGCCTCGACCACCGCCGAACCACCTCTCCCGGTTACGTGCACGGCCGCTCCAGCACTGGTTCATCAGGGCCTTCGATCCACTCTGGGACGACCAGCACCGCCGGTACCGTCTGCCCCGAAGGTACGTCGGTCGCTCCTGTGGTGGCTGTCGTACCGGAACTTGCTGTCGGGCATGCCGTTCCGCGAACCCAGGCCGTCAGTCACGATAACGACGGATGCCTCGCTCTTCGGCTGGGAAGCGCACACCGGAGATCTCCGGGTCCGAGGCCGGTGGATGGACGACGAGGTGTTCCTCCACATCAAACTCGCTCGAACTGTTGGCGATCCACAAGGCCCTGAGAGCGTTCCGACACCTGGTCACGGGCCGCACGGTGCTGATCCTCATGGACAACACGACAGCGGTCTGCTATGTGAACAGGCAAGGCGGGACGCACTCCACCGCGCTGCTGGGCATCGCGCTCGACCTTTGGAACTGGTGCGTCCCACTCCGGATACACCCCGTGGCGGTTCACCTGGCGGGGCAGGGGAACACCACGGCGGACGCTCTTAGCAGGGACACCACCTCCCATCACGAGTGGTCTCTGTCCGACGAGGCCTTCCGGATGCTTCGGACCAATGGGGCGAGCCGACCATCGACATCTTCACGACCAGCCAGACGCGAAGTGCCGCCTGTTCTGTTCGAGGGCCGGTCACGATCACCGCTCCATCGGCGACGCCTTCCAGTTCCCGTGGGACGAAGGGCTACCCTCCGTTCCGCTCCTGGGCCGCGTAATCGCAAAGATCATCGCGGACCAGGCGGACGCGATCCTGGTGGCGCCCTACTGGCCGAGGCAGCACTGGTTCAGACCCCTGATGGAGGCCGCCCGGGGCAGGACTCTCAGGTTTCCTACGGTACCGGACCTGCTGTCTCACTCCGACGGATGGTCTTGCACCCGGACCTGCCGCTGTTGGCCCTCCATGCTTGGAGGATATCGCCCTAGACGATCCAGCCATCGGAAACGTCTTGACCGCGGCTAAGAAAGAGTCCACGCGAAGGAACTACCACTATAAGTGGCAGCGCTTCGTGGCCTTCACCGAGGAACGTCGAGAGCCGGTATCGCCTGTCACCTTGCGTACCGTGCTCCACTTCCTCCTCCATCTCCGGCAACAGGGCCTGGCCTTTCCGTCGCTCAAAGTCTACCTCGCCGCGATCGTGGCATACCAGCCGCCACGATCCCCGTCGGCCGCTCTTTTCAGGGACGGTACCATCAAGCAGTTCCTGAAGGACCTGCAGCACCTCTACCCGCCGGATCCGCCGCTACCGCCGTGGTCGCTGTCATTGGTGCTGTCCCAGCTGATGAGCCGCCCTTCGAGCCCATGGCCACGACGGACAACAGGCTGCTCGCGATGAAGACCGCGTTCCTAGTGGCCGTCACCTCTGCCAGGCGGACGGGAGAGTTGACAGCGCTACGGTGCGATGAACCATACTTGGTCTTCCATCGTGACAAGGTGGTCCTCCGGCCTGACATCTCCTTCCTGCTGAAGGTGGTTTCCAACTTCCACCTCAGCCAGGACATCATCCTGCCGGCCTTCTCCCGGACCCGACGACACCTCTGGAGTGTTCCCTCCACTCCCTGGACGTGCGTCGGGCGCTGGTCTTCTATAAGGACAGGACTGCAGCCTACGACAGACACCCCACCTGTTTGTCTGTTATGGCAGGCGTCGGAGAGGCCACAAAGTGTCCACCCAACGCTTCTCTAAGTGGGTGGTGCAGACTGTTCTACTGGCGTATGAGCTTGCCAGGAAGCCTCCGCCAGACCTGCTTCGGGCCCACTCCACCAGGGCCGTGGCGACATCTGCTGCCCTCCTGCGAGGCGTCGACCTGTCGGAACTCTGCCGTGTGGCGACCTGGCCCAGCCGTTGACCTTCGTGCGCCACTACAGGCTCGACTGCCGTTCCAGGAGAGATGCCCGGTTCGGACGTGCTGTGCTGTCTTCTGTGCTGTAGGGTCTGGGACCTGACCCACCATCCTCTGGTAAGCTACACAGTCTCCTAATGTATGAGGCACAGAGACCACGAGAAGAAGAACAGGTTGCTTACCTGTAACTGTGGTTCTTCGAGTGGCCATCTGTGCCCCTCATCATCCCCGCCCTGCCTTCCCCTCTCTTTCAGGTCCCATCTGCTTCGGCGGACCAGAACTGAGGAGAGACCGTTAGTCGGCGGGAGGAGCATGCGCAGTACCGACGTGGGGAGGGGTTCCCGCCAAAGCTAACGAGCTCTGAATTTTCCCAATGCTACCGCGCAGGCGCGAAAGCTCCTAATGTATGAGGGCACAGATGACCACTTGAAGAACCACAGTTACAGGTAAGCAACCTGTTCAAACTGCAGCAACAGCAAATCAAGAAGTGGAGGTAAGTGTCCACTAAAACAGTGCTGCTCTTACAGAGCCTTTACACCTGCTGCCAGGTGAGGGCCTCTGTAACACCAATTAACCTCATAGTAACCAGAGCTGTAAATCTGTCAGTTCCAAAGC
>CAOKZL010004689.1:5000-19296 GCA_948472985.1 Iguana delicatissima | reverse complement strand
CTCTAAAACAAGGAGGTAACTCTAGAGCTTCCTGGGATTTGCTAATTTCAATAGACAATTCATCTGCAACTTTGCCCAGATTCCATTACTACTGACTGAGTTGCTTAAGATGAAGGGCAAAGGGGTCAAGGGAAAAGAGGATAAACTGTTCTCCTGAATCAAATGGGATGCAAGCTGTTGGGAGGCCTCTGAGCACCTAAAACAATTGTTAATTTCTGAATCCATTCTGAAACATCTGGACTCATTCCAACCTTTCATGGTGCAGGTAGATGCCTCAGACGTGGCCATGGAGGCAGTGTTACTGCAGAAGGATGAGGCTGGCCAGCTATGGCCATGTGCCTACTTGTCCCAAAAGTTTTCAGAGACTAAGGGCCTTTCCACACTACCCTGTTATAACAGGGTAGTGTGGAAAGGCCCTTAGTGCTATTATTCCACTTTCAACATTCTGTGGAATTCTGGGGTTTGTAGTTTACTGAGGCCAAAGAGCTCTCTGGCTCAGAATTCTAAAAGCCCCTCCCTAAACTGCAAACTCCAGGATTCCATAGGACGTTGAAAGTGGAATAATAGCACTATAACAGGGTAGTGTGGAAAGGCCCTGAGAGAAACTGGCCAGTTTGGAAAAAGGAGGCTCCCAATATTCAGCATGCTCTGATAACCTGGAGATACCTGTTAGAGGGGGATTCCTCTCCCTTTGTGGTGTGGACTCATCATTGAAATTTATAAGCACTCAGATCCCTCAGGAAATTGAGTCCTAAACAAATTAGATGGGCAGAATTATTTTACAAGTTTAACTTCCGTGTAAAATATTCCCTGGGTTGCAAAAATTTCCTGGATGATTTGTCCATACTGCCAAAACACAACAGCCAATGTAAAGCAGGGGTAGAGACTATTTTTACTCCACAGCAATTAGTTCTGGCTGTGATAACCCATAACCAATCCAACTCTGTGACCTTACAGAGCCAGTTGGAGCCTGATTTACAGCACAGCATGAGGGACGTGCTGGAGCAAGATGCCTGGTGGAAGGATTGTGGAGTGGAAATGGTTTTAAGAGATGGTATACCTTGCAAGGGGGACAGAATTCATGTACCAGAAGGATTAAGAGCGAAGATCTCAAGGCAGTGTCATGATGTAAAAGCAGCAGGGCATTTTGAATTAAGTAAAATCTTACACTGGGTCTGGTACCAATTCTGGTGGCCTGGACTCAGATAGGATGTACATCAAAAACTGTCCACTGTGTGTGATAGCTATGCAAGCAGGGCTCATATTAGGGCCCCAGAACTGCTCCAGGACTTTCACAGGAAGCACTTTGATAAACTAGCTCCAGCGTAACATCATTTGTCAGACTTGGAGGGAGTTGATGGATGTGGTTTCATTACTTTCTGATCTTTTACATATTCTAATGTCTTGCCTTATATGTTATATATGTCATCTGACATTCTGTTGCTTTACATTACTTTTGGAGCATAGGAACCAAGATCATTCTAACAGACAGCTATGATCTGGTATGTAGGAAGACTGATTATTCAGTTAAGACAAGAGAAGATGTTACACCATTCCCCTGTCCTTTACCATCAGCCATTTTTGTTGGACTGATAGCATACTCTCCAACATTTCATATATGAAAACTGGAACACACGTGGCTGAGCAACATCAGAGTGTGGGCAAGATGGCAAAAGTAATTAATGACAAAGAACACACAAGCTAGAAGATGCTGCAGTGAGTTGTCTCTTTTTTTGTCTGAGTCTCTTCAGATGGATGAGATTCTGCATGCTCCTTTCCCTTTCTGCCACTGAATTAAAGGAGTGCAAACAACTTCTGCACTTTGAACTCAGACCCTTTCCACACTGGGCTATTAAAACGGTGCAGACCGACCTCCGACAGAGGTCTTCGGTACCGTAGAGTGGACTGGGACGGACTACTTTTTGCAGTTCCACACCTCAGTCCGCTCCAGCGTGACCGGAACTGGTCGCACAGCATGTTTTTTAAAAACCTCTTTTTAGAGATTTTTAAAAAGCACGGAGTGTGCGACTCCGTGTCGCTCCGTCGCTGCGCCCTGATGCAGATTTGCAGGTGCGCACTAGTGCACGCCTGCAGATCTGTCGGGGCAGGCTTTAGGCTGGCGAGCTTCTTTGGTTGGTGGAGAGCCTCCACCAACCGGAAGCCGCCATTTTGGACGCTGGAGCAGTGCGGAGTGACAAGCTCGCACTGCTCCTTGTCCCGATGGACTTGCCCGGACACTGAAGAAATCTGGTGAGTCCCGTTTTTGCGCGGCTCCTTTCCCACATGCAGAAAGGGCCTCAGTTAGAAGCAACTGAAGTAAACTGAAGACAAAGGGGAAAGTAGGAGGAAGAGAGAGTCTCTGAGACACTTACATCAGCTGAAAAAATAGGGACAACTATCCCTGAAAAATAGGGACAGCTGAAGGGTATGCAACATTTATACTTATACTTTAGTATGACACCCTAGTTTATCCTCTTTTTCTGGTAACACCTATGTGTCATCCTACTTAGCAGGTGCCCTACAGTGCTAACACCCTGATCGTGGATCTCTTTGTAAGGGCTGGCTCAAGGGGAAACAAGGTCACTTACACTCATATGCTTCTGTAGTCCAGAGAGAGAGAGACCACATGAGAACAAAACTGCTCCCAGTTTTTAGGGCAGGATACAGGAGACTCAAATTTCAGGGCCTGGTTTCAATTTGTAGAACAGATTCCAGATCTGCAGCTTGGCATTGGTAATCTCTGGCTGAAACTGAACAAATACATTTGTTTGTTGTTGATGGTGCAGTGTCGCTTCTGGAACTGGTTTGGTTGCAAATTACATGCTTGCATATACTTCCTGGGAGCAATTATGGTAACTTTCCAAAACAGGGGAAGGGGGACACATTTAAATTTTACAGTGTAGGAAGTTGACAGCTTTTTTGCGTTTCGTGCATTGCAGTCATAGTGTGAGATTTCCACAGAAGTTTACATAGAATAAAAGGATGCTCATGAGTCCTAAAGTGATTGGCAGGTGATGGGTTCCACAACCGTCAAGAAACATTACAAATTTACACTGGTGTGAAGAACATGCTAGGTTACCCTATAATAGTTCTGACTGGCCCAAAGCTCAGGACACCACTCTTAACAAGAGCTGTTAGAGGGTATTTATGACAGGAACTTTCCTCCTCATTCATTCCACTGTCAACTCTGGTATATGTTTTATGTAAAAACAGCACCTGACAAAACATTTTTCCTCTCCAGAATGGAGTGGGAGGCCATTTGTAAGGGACTCCATTACACTGTTGACAGTACTGTTTCAGTCAAATCTTGTTTTGTTTAAAGATAGCATTGGGAAGCTGCATTATGTGTTGCTGGTGAGTTGTGTGAACTTAGGACCTTTCTTCAGCTTACTGTGTTCTGGAGACATCTGGTGTGGGGACCGGATTTGTATCTGCTGGGAGGGATGTGTGACAGGAGCACTCCCTTCCATACCGGCTGCCTCTGCGAATGGAGGAAGTGCGATGGCACTGCCTCTTGCTTCCAAAGCACAGCTGGGTACTGTCCCAGACCATGCTGGGGCAGGAAGTGCAGCCATTGTGCTTCTAGGACCTTCACACACCAGGTAAGTGCAGGCAGGTGGCAGGAGGGATGTGTGATTGCTGGTCATTGATGGGGAAAACCTGTCAATGATTTACTGCACAGTCATGCCATCTGGGGACAGGAGAAGGACATGATCCAGATGAAGTCATGAAGAACCATCGTCTGGGTCTCGTCCTTCTCCCATCACCAGAGCAGGATAACAACGTCATGCGGAAAGGGCCTAATTTTTCAGAAACAACTTGGAAAGGCTGGAAAAAGGTTGGAAATAACTTGGAGTTATTTGTTTCCTTTTTGGAATGTGCACAAGATGTCAGCCATTTCTGATCAGAGGCTAAGAAACTACAGACTATGCAGGTATTGCTGTTAATCATGAACATTGCTGCCAATAATGAACAACGTAGTTCCATCTAATCACAGATTGGAAAAGTAGTAAATTCTAGATTACAGATGGAAAAAATTACTAGCAATTATGCGTTCCTGGTTGAAAAAATGGGTTTCCTAACAGTCAAGAAATCTAATCATAAAAAATAATAGAATTGCAAGAATTTTACAAAATTTTCTCCCTGAAGTGTTATACAGGAACTATTCCATAGAAAAAAATGTGCTTTTTTTTTGGTGCAGAAACTGTTGTCTGAAAAGAAAATGTGAATCCTGCACAGAAAACATGACTTTCTCTTCAGAATAACTCCTGCCCAACATTTCAGGACAGTAAAATACAAGGCAAATGCTAAAGAGGATGTGCAACATAGGAAGGAGAATCACCCAGGCTCAAAAGGATTAAATAAATCACATACATAAAGGATTCCCAAATGGCAAAGTATGGATAAGGAAAAGTGTTATACTGCTCTTCATATTTTTATTTTAAAACTAGTGTATTTACCCAGTGTTGCCCGGGATTTTATTTTCTCATACGCCCTTTCCACAACTCACCTTTTGTGGAGCTCGGGTGTGAGGATCGCGTGAGCAGCCTCTTCCGAGAGGCTCTCACATCCCAGTTCCTTCAGCTCTGCAGCAACTGCCTGCTCGAGTGAGAACCCTTCCTCTTCCTTCTGCAGTGCAGCCTTGGATTTTCCCAGGCTGTGCTGGGGCAGGAAGCGTGAGTGCCATGGCCCTGGAGCTCCGCATGCACGGCAAGTGCGCACAGGGCCACGGAGTGACGCGCAATTGTGCACCATTTTCGGCTCACAGCTGAAAATGAAATAGTGCATGGTGGGCGCCTGCCAGCCCCTGGAGCACGACTGCAAGTGCATCATCTGGACCACTCCTCGCAGTCACGCAATGCTTCAGAGGCCCTTTTGCATGGCAAATGCCATGCGAAAAGGGCCATAGGTAACACTTGTAACACTTGTTAGAAATACCTTAGGAATCACCTTACCTTGCGTTATCTTAGGAATTAGATGCAGTTGAAATACACAGATTTGAGACCCCGTGTCTCAAATTCCCTAAACTGTGTTGGCCAGTACCTGTAACTTTTGCTCATGTTCCCCAATCCAATCTGTATTCAGAGCTGCTAGGCCTTGTCTCCATAGCAACCAGCTATAGCCAAGAGCTCTCTGTCTGAGAATTCTAAAGGACCCTCCCTGAACTGCCAACCCTCAAGATTCCATAGAATCTTCACAGCCAACCAATCATATGACATCTTTTCGCCTCACTCAGCCAGTCATATGAGGTTTTTGCCTGCCTGACATAGGCCCTTTCCCCAACTTACCTTTTCTCAGTACTGGGGTGTGGGGACCACATGAGCAGCCTCTTGCGAGAGGCTCTTGCATCCCCACTGCTTCGGCTCTGCAGCTGCTACCTGTTGGCTGGCAGACAACATGAAGGCTCCACCTCTTCCTTCCGCAGTGCAGCTGGGCATTTCCCCAGGCTGCGCTGCGGGAGGAAGCGTGAACACTGCAGCTCTGGAGGCTCTGCACACACAGTACAAGCCGAAAATGAAATAGTGTATGATCAGTGCCTGCCAGCCCCGGCAGCATCACGTGATTGCGAGGACATTGTCTGAAACGCTTCTTCCAATTGCGTGATGTTCCGGAGGCCCTTTCGGATGGCAAATGCCATGTGAAAAGGGTCACAGACAAACAGACAAACTCACTCACAAACTTTGACTTCTATATAGTAGATTATAGCTGTGTGAGTTTCCACAAGCTAGAAGTACACAGCATTCACAGGATATAAAGGTTTTTTAAAATACTATTTAAAAAGTTCATAAAATAAAATAGCATAAGTGGAGAAGAACAGGAAAAAGTATATGTTATTGGAAATGTATCCATCAGGAACCTGTGATATATCTCCTCGTTTGGCATGGCAGTCAGAATAGCTAATCTGCTCTTGAGAGGGGGAATACACTGACTTTTCTTGGATGAGATGTAGCTTATGGTGTGAGTGCTAGGAAAATGTTTCAAAAGAAGCACAGTTATGTTGAGCAAAGAATACATGTGGCAAATGAGTAATGTCTGTTGTTTAACAACTGATTTTACAGTGGTGATGTGAGGAAAGGAACCCAGGAATCTTGCTGCATTCTTTCTAGTAATCTCCTGCAAATAATCTGTGTGAACAATGCAGCTGAAAACGAAATGGCCTAAGTGGTTTGCCTTACTAAGCTTGAGTCATCCATCCTATATCGTAAAGCATGCACAGCTTTAAAAAGACCAATTTATTGGCTTTCAGCTGTTCACTTTAAGTGTGTTAGAGTGACTGAAAAGGAACATGCAGGGGGTTTAATAAATCTTAACATTCAGTACCTTCTATCATCCTGTTGCTCTAGTGTTAACAGCATTAACGGATGTTAATGTACCATATGGACAAATCACTAAACTAAGGCCATTTCCACACTCTCTGTTCATAGCTTTTCCACCTTTAAACCAGGTTTGAACAGCTAGCATTTCAAATGAAGGATGCTCTAAATCGGAAGTGGGCAACTGTGGGAGGCTTGCATACTCTTTCCAATAAAGCCAATTTTTATTCCTAAAATGTCCCTAAACACCCTCCCTGGGCATGGGGGTCATTTTCACCATGTTTTGAGATGTAGCCATGCTTCTTTTAGGACTAAGGCCATTTCTGCACGAGACCGTTATAGTGCGATGATTCCACTTTCAACATCCTATGGAATCCCAGGGTTTGCTGGACGGCCCCTCCCTAAACTGCAAACCCCAGTCTTGTGCAGAAATGGACTAAGAAGGCCTTTTTTTTTGTTTAACTTCATTTATTGTTCAATTCTTCTTTTGTTTTTTTAAAAAAGGATTCTCTTGGGCCTAAAATGGCCTGGGGTGGCCAAATCATGGTAAACATGCCCTATACCAACCCAGGAGGCATTTGGGACAAAAATCTAAAAAAAAAAAGAAGAAGATTCTTTTGCCCCAAAATAGACCACTTTGCCAATCTCCTCTGTAGGCAGATACAGCACAACTGGGGAACCTGTGGTTTTGTCATATGTTGTTGGATTCCAGTTCCTCTTACAGACCCTCAAACTGTCCCAATTTGGCAGGGACAGTCCCAATTAATCCTCTGTTGCCCCACTTTTTCAGTTGCTTTTAAGCTGTCCCAGTTTTTCTCTCCTTCTCCCACTTTCCTCCTTTGTCCTTAGCTTATTTTATCTGCTGTAAGCTGAGTTCAAAGTGCAAAAGTAGTTTGCACCCAATGAACTCAGTAGGAGAGAAAGGAGAGAAGGGAGCAGAATATTGTACCTCCCAGGAGGTTCAAGCAAAAGCAAACTGCTGCAGCTTATCCTGGATTGTGTTTAATAATTCATGCCATCTTGCCCAGACTCTGGCTCTTTCCACACAGGGGACGGGGAAACGGGGCAGCGCACACAGGGACGGATCTTACCTGAAAACGGGTTGCTCCGTCCCTGCAGGGAGTGCGCGTTCGCTGCTCCACACGCTGGCGAATTTAGGCGGCGTTCGGCGGCGCCCAAAATGGCGTCCGGCGACTTCCAGCGGTGCTCCGCCAATCAGGGCAGCGCACCAGCCGGAAGCCCGCCCCCGGGCAGCTCTGCAGGGACGCACCCCTGCAGTTTCAAACAGGGCGCTGCAACAGGTTAGCGCGCTCGCGTTTTTAGAAACCACATAAAATGTGGTTTTTAAAAAATGCGCCGCGCCACCCCTTGCGGCCACGCTAGGGCGGTTTGAGGTGTGGAATCTCCACTTTTCAAACCGCTCTAGTGCGCCCCACGGTGTGGACGACCTCCGGATGAGGTCGCCCTCAGCCGTTTTTTTACCCCGTGTGGAAAGGGCCTCTAATGTGGCTTGCCCACATGTGTCCCAGTTTTCATATATGAAAGGTTGGAGGGTATGCTATCAGGCCAAGTAGAATGGCTGATGGTAAAGGATAGGGGAATTGAAGTTTTTCAACATCTGGAAGACTAGTGGGACCTTATCGCTAATACAGAGGACTGTCTTCCAATAGCATTGTAGACAGAAGACTATTGTCCAAAGTAGGTAAAATGGCCATCCTCATTTCACTCTCACACTGCACAAGTGACATAAATACTGTCCTTCAGTATGCTAGAGATTGGGTAAAAAACAAAGAACCAGATCCTTAATCAACACATTAAACATACTCTTAACTCTGATGTTGCTTGGCTACATGATCCCAGTTTTCACATGTGAAATGATTGAGGGTATGATGCTGCAAGAATTTAAGTAGAAATATAGGCCCTTTCCACAACTCACCTTTTTGTGGAGCTGGGGTGCGGGAATTGCGTGAGCAGCCTCTAGCGAGAGGCTCCTGTGTCCTGGTTCCTTCAGCTCCGCAGCTGCTGCCTGCTCTTTCAAGAGCCCCTCATCTTCCTACCGCAGTGCAGCCTGGGATTTTCCCAGGGTGTGCAGCGGTAGGAAGTGTGAGCGCTGCGGCTCTGGAGCTCTGCATGCACGGCAAGTGCAGAGTGATGCACAATTGCATATCATTTTCGGCTCACAGCCGAAAATGAAATAGTGCGTGATTGGCACCTGCCAGGCCCTGGAGTGTTGCACCATTGTGAGTGTGTCGTGTGGACTGCTCCTTGCAGTTGCGCGACGCTCTAGGGGCCCTTTTGCATGGTAAATGCCATGCGAAAAGGGCTACAGTGTGCTGGAAGATTGTGTGTTGGAAGATGGGTGTCCTGTGTGTCTACTCAGTCTGCTATCCACAAACTATGCCTCTTCTCTTCCACTTTATGGTTCTTCATCTTTAAGTGGAACTTGGATTGAATAGCCTTTCAAAGAAAGGACTACTCTTCTGCAGCAGATCACATGCTGGCCCTACCACCGAAATCTACCCCCTAGGCCTTCTGCTGGTACCCAGGGCCCCATGATCTCTTTTCTTTCCTCTATTTTTTTCTGATGCTCATTTCCTCCCTCCATGAGTGGTAACAGAAGTAAGAAGCAGCAGTCAATATTGCTTTCTTGGCCTGGGCAGTCTTGCCAGTTTGGTACAAATGGCAATCAATAGGCAGTAAGTAACAAAAATGGAAATCCAATTGGACCTGTGCACTCTAAAATCTGCCCCATACCCCCAGTGTTATGGTTCTGATGATGGCTGCATAATGGGTCTGCATAATCTTTAATGAGAGGGCAAGTCTTCCTGGTAGGCTTTCAAAGAATGCCTCAGAGGGAGCTGCTGTCTTGTAGGAAGTGAAATGTTGCTCTCATCCAGCTTCTACATAGGCTTTGAAATTTTCTTTAACCTGTATATAACAATTGTCATGGCCAACAAGACTCTTACAGCTAGGGCAGCTGTATGTGGAAAATGTAAGGGTGAAGAGAGGAGTGTCTGTTATCAAACTTCTCCATGACAGTAGCCCAACCATCTTATAGTTCTGAAGAAACCAAAATTAACAGACAGAGAGCACTTTGAAAAATTAATCTCAAGAGAGAGGATTAGGCACAAAAGCTGTACATGGTGCTGAATGTGGACATCTGGATACTAATTGCCCACAATTTCTTCACTGAACACCAAAGAATCTTATGAAATCACATGAAGCTGCCTTATTGGTTCATTAGAGTCTAGTTTTACAGAAAACAGCTGTCAAAGGCCTGAAAGGTGTCCACATCTGGTTCCTGATCCTTGTTGAAATCTCAGAGATTGCAGCTGTGGAACTAGGAACACTTGAGAATTTGACTCCTGGACATTCCGGGAAGAACTGGGTTGATCCACATTCCCTGAAGTAAAGCGTGAATTGAACCTTCTCCAGCAGCTTTTACAAATCCTGAATGCTCCTAATACAGTTCTCACTCAGCTCAAAAGCATATCAAAATACTTTTAAAAATGTGTTTTGGTTTTTTTTGAAAAGGAAATAAGACAAAGAATATCTGTTTTGGAAAACCTCCTGGCATCACACATTTGCAAGTTTTTTCATGCAAATTAAAGCATAATATCACATACTAATGTAGGAATGGAATGCAATGGCCAAGACTGGTTATATACAAAAATGACATGAACTAGCTGCAGACTGAAGCTCTAAGTTATGTCATGTTTAAGAAACCTCTGAGTGTGATCTCTTCTCCCCATATTATTCTAACAGCCTTTAAAACATTACTTTGCTTTGCTTTAAATTAAATTTAATTTTGAGCTCCCTAATCTTCAACTTACTTATCTTCTGTATATATCCAGCACTGTCCTCCCGGAATCACACAAGAGGATCTGCTATACCATTGAGTTATGAGCCTTTCCTCTAACTTCTTCATAGCCTCTTAAATACTTCCAAGTATTACAAAGATGCAGACCAAACCAGGATGATCAGCCAACTGGGACAGGATAGATATGTACAGTCCATCCTCCTACAAGCACTGGATCAACACTGGAAGTGACATTATCTCCATTAACTATGGTTGAGTATTAATAGCTGGCAGTGCACAATGGAATGAAGGTATGAGAGTCTGGTGTTGATATGATTAATTCATTTTCCATTTCAGTTTGTACAAGCTTTACTCAGGAAACTCAAGGTGAGCTGCAAAGAGATTTCTACTGACCGTAATTATGGGCCCATGTTTTTAATCCAATTAGCTGCATCAGACTCTCACTGTTGGGAGTGTGAAGTTAAATTTCCCAATGAAACCTGAACATCATTTGCATTGAATGATTTGAAGAAAGAGAAGAGATCCAGCTGAGGAAACTTATTTCACTATATTTATTTGCCCAAATACAGTATTTGCAAAGTAGCTTGTGTAAATATTCAGGAGGCTGCTGTCTGGAGACACATATTAGCCCTAAATGGCCAGCCAGAGCATGGAAATAATATATTAGGAACAATATGTGGTTTTGATTTTTTTGAGATGGGCTGGGGGTCAAATAACAAAGACATCATATTTGGCTTTTAACTTAATAAGGCATAACAAATAGTAGATTTTAACTAATTATCTAGCTGTTCTTGGCCTTTATCTCCGACCAAGGAGTGGAGAGCAGATATAAGGTGATATTAAAACTCTGTGAAGATCCAGCAGTGACATGCGGTCTGGTTTGTAGCCCAAGAAAGTTTCATTGAACAGGAGCTCTGGTATGTAGACTGGCAAGGTTTTGCATAGAATGGGGCCTCTTTTTCACAGTGCCTATAGTTCCTTTAGAGAAGGTGTTGGTTTAGGTGTTGGACTATGAGTCTAGAGGCCAGGGTTGAAATCTCTGCTCTTCCACAGAAACCAATCAGGTGACCTTGCTCTCTCAGCCTCAGAAGAAGGCAGCAGAAAAACCCTAACAACAAAGTCCTCCAAATAAATCTTGCCATGAAAATCCCATGATAGGTTGGCCTTAAGGTAGCCATAAGTAAGAAACATCTTGAAGGCATACATCAATATCATAGTTTCTTTAAAGTACTAATGGACACATGCATACACACACAAGAATTTCTAGTAGCTTTAACATAAACAAATTAGATTTTTGACCTCATCAGCAATTTAGTGATTTTCAAAAAAATTTACATGGGATCCCTCTACCTGAAGACATTCTCCCATATGTTCCTGCCTGATTGTTAAGGTGACCATCAAAGATAACTCTCTGATGATTCCACTGACAATGGTACAATAGATAGCTACCAGGAAAAGACCATCTTCTGGAGTGACCCCCGTGTGAAGAATGGTTTTTTAGGGAGATCAGCCCAGAATTCTCATTATATATGTTTAAGATGCAAGGCTCTGACAGTCATCTTTTGACAGAGGTTCAATCTTTAATTTGTTGCTTTTATTATTAGTTCTATTATTATCTTTTCAATATGTTAATATTGGAATTAGTTGACCATCTGGAATCAGGGAAAGAGAACCAAAACCATTTTAGCTTAGAAGTGATGGGTGAATTGCTTTGGAACTGTGTATGACCCCCATGGCTGTTTTTGCAGCTTTTTAACATCTTCAGACTTCCTTGATGGCCATTTTCTTCCCCTGCAAAAGTGTATGTGTGTGTGTGGGCTTTTAATACTGTATAATTAGAGTGCTCTGATTCCACTTCAGCTGCCATAGCAACATCCCACAGAATCCTGGGATTTGCAGCTCAGATGGGATAATTTGGAATCCTCTGCCAGAGGCTGAGGCTTCATCAAACTACAGCCCCATTGATTACATAGGAAAGAGCCCTGGAAGTTAAAATGGTGCTATCATAGTGCTATCATTGTGTTTTGTGTTTGTGTATGTGTCTATATCGGTGTGTGTGAGATAAAGAGAGAGAGAGAGAAAGAGAAATGACTGTCTTGGAATAGTACATACTTCAGGACAGGTGGGGCACTTTTTCAATTGGTTGCAGCCCCTCTTCACTGTTTTATATCCTCAAAGAACCATTTTAAAAATAAGAAATAGCCTTCTAGATACTTCCATTTTTTAAAACATTTTTTGCCACCTGTGTAGGTTCCTAGAGGTCTCAAGTAAAGAAAACTGGCCCCAGCAGACTTGCAGTCAATGGTCTACCACAACACTGCTAAAAGTAGTCGTCCTCGGACCAATGCTGGTCCCTGAGCTGTTGGCTACTAGTCCCTGGCAAGTTCCCAGGAAAGACAGAAGCAATTGTAACTAATGAGAATAAGTGTGGTGCCAGTCCCTGGCACAATGGTGGCAAAATAATTGCCAGTTCCTTACATCTGATGATCTGTGAAGCACTGGTCCACATTAATACTAGGAGTATGTACTACTACACATCAAACATCTTCCTTCACCATCTGCATGTTTGTACTTAAAAATTAAATTCTCTACGCAAAGGCATCCATTATCCTGCCCCCTTAAGGGAAAGCATATCAGTAAGGGACTGCTCCTTGTCTACATCCCTGGAAGGGAGGAATCTACCCATTATTCTAACAGCAGGTGAAAGAGACCCAGTTCAGACAAGGATCCTTTCAACCCACAAAAGCATATGCATGCATACGCACACACACAGTGGGCAAACCCCAGGGAGCTCTGCCTTAAATACAAGAAACCATCTGTTAATGTTAATTATGCCAGAACCACAGAGAGAGAAGAGGTGGAGCACACCTGTCACACGTTTTACTGGGGAGGTAATTGGCTTTACCCCATTTATCCCTGGGCCTAATTGGCAACTCCAGTTGAAGTCTGGTTTTTAAATCACCAGGCTCGGTCTGCTATGTAGTTAGATATTATTTTGTTCATTCACTAAATTGCTTCAGATAGCCTTCTCCTTCCATTCCTCTCGACTGCCTCCCTTCCCTTTAATTCCATCATCATAGGCAGGGTACTGATATGTGGAGGAGGCTGACATTTCTCTTTGAGCAATTTGCTGTGGAATTTCTGATGGAGCCCGTTTGTCCCCCACACCACTGTGACATTAATTGTTGTTAAATATTCTTATCTGTTACGTACAGTTCTGCTTCAATAAAGGTCAGTGGCTGCGTCCGTGACAGGGTCTGTTGTCGCTGTGCAGTAGAACTAATCAGTCACTCCCTGGCTCTATCTGGACTCCTTCTTTTTCCTCTCATTAATTCAGGCTCAGCAGAAAGACTTTAAAAAATGCAAAACATCTCAGCTGCTCAGATGGGTATTAGGATATGAAATTATTAGCTCAGTCAGCAGTAGAAGGTGGGCTAATATTGCCAGCATGACTGTGACTACAACACCTCATTAAGGGGCCATGTAGCAGCCCAAGCGGGGGGAATGGTGGCTTTACTTAAAAAGTCTATATAGCTGGCCAGAATGAAGCCTAAGATCTGTCACTGGGTTTGCCCAAGATGGCTTCCTTTCTTATATTAAGTGGAAATGCAGTAACATTAAGCTTCAATATTTTTCATCTCCCATAGACTGTCTCCTTCCTTACAGATGCAAATCTGTAATTTTTTTTCTTGCATGCAAAAATGAGTTTGTATTCAGAGATTTTTTTTGCAAGTATCTTATCTGTGCAAAAAAGTTGGCTGAAGTCCTATGAGTGAGACATGTATGTTCTGAACTGGAACTGGTTTCAGTTGCAGGACATCCCAAGATTTTGTTTGATGCTGAAAACTGACACACATCACTGCTATGAGGTCATCTTTATTGGTGGGGAATGATGCAGCAAGTGGTCTACAGCAAAAGAGATAACACATTGCTTTAGCAGATAGGTTCCAGTATTTTCTCATAGCTAGCAATAGAATGAGGCCTTGAAACAAGCCATTCAGCCCAGACTAACTCACAGCCAACATTCCCAATCTCCATGTCTGGATAATGGGTACTGTGGGCTGGGGTACAATTCACAAAGGACAAGGAAACTGGATGATAGATTCCCATGCTTTATATAGTGCAGAAAGAAACAAAGAGAATCTGGGCAACCCATCCCCCA
>CAOKZL010004688.1:0-19963 GCA_948472985.1 Iguana delicatissima | reverse complement strand
ACTTTTTGAAGATCCACAGGGCCACACAATTCACACTTCTGCTTTAAAGGAGAGTTTTCCCCTGGAAAACCATGTAGCAGAAGGGGCCATGTAACCAAGATGCCACACATAGAAACATACTGTGCTGTTATGTAGCACTAAGTATTTTGTACGCATGAAGTGTTCAGATGCATGGTAAACAATCTTTGTGTGTCTTTACTGCAACATAAAGAACTCTGCAAGTCTCAAGTGTATGAATTTTCTTTTAATTACATCTTAGCTTACACTGTTTATACATAAATCTTATGTACCTTCATTTCATGTAAACAAATTGTCATTAGCTCTGTGCTGTTAAACCAATTCAGCTCTGTTAAATACTGCTGTGAAAACTTATGATCCAGACATTTCTACCTCATAGGGGTCTATGAGGAATAACTAATGTGTTAGGGAAGAATTCTGTAAAGGCTATTTACTATGGTTAAAGAAGTTGTCAAAATTCTTAGAAATGCTGAATGAGTGTTAGAATGCCTGCATTATTTCAAAGACACTGATTTGCAGTAGGTTCTGGAAGTGCTGTCTACACATGATGCATAATTAACTTACTACTGTTACTGGTACATCATACAAAGATGATGGCCATAGGCTCTAAAACAAATTAATGGAAGGGCCGGCATACTGAAAATTACTAACTGTAAAACGTAAGTGTCATTCACAATCTTCTGCTTTCATTTTGTGAGCTCTGAACACATCCTGCTTGGTTTCTTATTCTTGCTTTCCAAGTGCAGAGACAAGCAAGAAGGGATCAGTATTGCTATATTTTTTTCATATTAATTTTTCTAAAACTTTCTAAAGGTGCTTCAGTCTGTCACTGTTTGAGGTAGAATGTTGGATTGAGCTTTGATCCGACAAGACGCTTGCTTTCAGCAGTTCAAATCATGTCACTTGTTTTGGTCATGGGCCACAAAAACAAAATGGCATGCCACACTGATTTTCCCAATTAAAGTCAACTGTATCATCAGCTAAACAAACCAACCACAGTTCCTGACTGCCACAGCAAAGCATCCCTTGCTTTTGTTCAGATTGTGTCTGCATGACATTTTTTATTAATGATAATCAGGACTTTCATCAGGACTTTAATTTATGAATTTGTGTGCACAATTACAGTCTTGTAGTGCAATCAAGAGGCTTTCAGGTATGTGGGTTTGTAGGAGGACATTCGCTATGCATACGCAGGGACTCGTGTGTCAAATGTTCACTTCTGGAAAGAAAACTGGAAAGCCCCCCCCCCAATATGGATCACAGCCATAGAATAGGTACAGATGTATATCAGTTTGAGTGGTAAGACCACTGACATCCACTTGCTGTGTTGGATGTATATAATCTTCTTCTTACTTGAGCTCAGGAGAGAAAAACAGGTTCTGAAAGTTTACAGATGAGCTACCAGAACAACATACATCTGACTACCCTCAAAGTATATTTTAAAACTGACTTTGCTATTTCAAGAAGAAAGAAGAGAATCTACACTTGTAAATGAAGCAGGTCTTTCAGAAAGATAGGTGCTTGGACTTGAGGACGGGGTCAAGGAAACTATGGATTTTGCATTCTGTTTGCTGGGCAATACCTTGCAAATGTATTGTGAAAGTAGGAGCTGGGCTTTAGCTGTAAAATAAAATAACCCTAAACTCAGATCTTGTATGTAAATTTGTATTCACCCCGAGGGTGTTTAAAAGGAGATGTAAAGCTGGCTATCATTGTTCAGGTATCCTAGTAAGTAAAGTCAGGTTTACATGTTATTATTGCATGTTTCTGTATACTGGCTTTATAATTTTTATTGAGTTGTTCTGTGATATACAATAAAAATTTAAGCAGAACGGTAAACAGAATGAAATAAAAATAGAAACTAACAAAAATGAGAAAAGATACAAAAATAAAAGAAATAGATTAACAGAATAAAAGTAACTTCCAATCTTATCTTCAACTGTCATTATACAATTAATCTGTACCTTTATCCTCTATCATAATAATTCCTCATCTTCCTTTCTGTAACACACACCTACTAATCTCTAAACCCAGATTTATACAAGCTTATATATATTTTCTACAGAAAGTCAATAAAGGGTTAGTAGTCTTTAACAAAAACTTTTATTACTGCCTTAAATTAAACTAAACAAACTAACTCTTCTCATTCTAATTTAACAGCAGTTTGTGCTGTGGTGTGCCTTCAAGTCATTTCCAAGGCCATTTCCACATGACGGGGCTCTGCAAAGGCCTTCCGTTGCAACCCTGGCAGGGAGGGGAGAGCACCGGGAACGCACTCCTCCGCACCTTGCCGGGTTGCTGCAGATGGAAGCGCACTGGCCCCGCCTCTTCCTTTCCGCAGCATAACCAGGCACTTGCCATTGGAGGGAGGTGTCCCCAGTCTGCTTCTGCAAGACTAGGAAGAGCAGCAGCGCTGCATTATGGTAGGTGTAAAACAGATTTTTTCCATTTTGCAAATACTGTGCATGTGCACCACTTGGGGACAACATGGCAGCAGGCCAGCAACAATATTGTGCAGAAGCACAACCAGCTGATCGCTGCTGTCCTGGCCCCACAGCGGCATAGTCCCCTCATGCGAAAAGGGCCCAACTTAAGGTAATCCTAAAGCAAAGCTATCATGGGGGTTTTTAAAGTTGATTGTATGTGCTGCACTCAAGGAAACCCATGTGGATTTCCATGACTGATCAGGGAATCAAACCCTGGTCTCCAGGGTCATAGTCCAACACTCAACCCACAACAATTTACTATCATGCAAAATATATTAAATCCTTTCATCTTCATTAAACCAGTTTTCCCACTTCTCCAATCGTTTTCCCCTGCCTCTTTTCCAGCTGTGTCTCCGTCCACAAAAAATCAACCCTATTATAAAAATTTCCTTTTGAATTTTCCATAGCTATTTCCCAGTTACAACCTTCTCTCATGGTAATGCTCTTTATAATTACTTAACCCTCCAGTTCACATGTAATACAACTTTAATATCATTTTAAACAGTTTCTTAGATTTTATATAACTCCCACAAAAAGCCTTGTTTTATAACAACTCCCTTTACATTAGGGCAACTTTGAACATCAAACAATAGCATAACATCTACAATCCAGTAATCTCACTTGTTATTTCTTTACCCATTCATATTTTAAATTTAACATTTGGTTTCTTGTCAGACCTGTGCAATTGCACAAATACAGCATCACTTATCAAATTCCATAAAGCTGAGGAGAGACATCCATCCATGAAACACTCAAGTAATTCTGTGTTTATAGCCATTGTCTTTGTAGCACTGAAGGTGAACATCCATCCTAGTCCAAGGTCTTCACGAATTGCCCTGTATTTGGCTCTATCCATCTTGCCTTCAGTCTTGACTACTTTCCCAGATTTGCCCAGGAAAAGCATCTCCATAACATGAAGGTGGCATTGTCAGGGGGATGAGTGTTGTGGGTATTACAGCAAGACCAAAACATTCAGCTTTGTTCTTTGCAGCCCAAAGAGACTTTTCCCACATGTTTACTGTTTCCCCCAGATATGTTTTTGCAAACACTAAATGGGCCTTTATATGGATTTGTTTCAACAATGGCTTTCTCCTTGCCACGCTTCCATTAAAGCTCTGGTTTGTGGAACATCTCGGTGATAATTGTTTCCTCCCACCTCAGCTGCAAATTTTTCAAGTTTCTTCAAAATTAACGGTCTCACGGTGGTTCCTCTGACTAATGCTCTCCTTATCTGATCCCTGAGAACTGGTAGATGAACTGTAGGCAGACACAGAGTTGAGCCATATTCTTTATGCTTTATTTCAATGGATTTAATGGTGCTCCTAGGGATGTTCATAGTAGGATTTTTTTTTTAATAGACCAGCCCTAATTGATGGTTCTGTACCACTTTATCCCAGGCTTGTTTTGATACTTCCTTGGTCTTCATTATGCTGTTCATTTAGATATGCTGTCCAGCAAACCTGGGCACTCTCCTTCATGTGACACTGGAATTGAACATAAGTGAATTCCATTCAAATATTTTTGTGAATTCTGGAGGTAATGGGTTGCATCAAAACTTACCTAGGTGTGTCACCATGAAGTGGCTAAATGCTCATGCAATAAACAAATGCCAGTGTGTTTTTCTTTATTTAACTGAAGTGCCACAATAAAAAATACTTTGGACATTCACAGTGTTACGTATCTTGTGTATATCAAGCAGTAACAATGCCAGTTACATCTATTCCAAATCCAGGTTGTAACAATAAAATGTGGAAAAGTCAAACATTTGTGTGTGCATACTTGGGCAAGGCACTATATAGGGCTAGAAAAAAGCAAATCATGATACAACCTTGAAAAATGTCTAACAATGAGTTTAAACTCATGAGTTCAACATGTATTTAAAAAGAATTAACCCATTATCAAGTCAAATAGCATACAGAGCTAGAATAATAAAGAAGCTAGGACAACATACATAATCTCTTCGGAGTTAATGTACACATCTGTCCTTTTTGATCCATGTTAGAATAATTTATTTGCTTAAAAGAAGAGTAGAGATCACCAGACAAGCTCATCATCAAACTACAGTCCTTCATCCACATTTGTGGGTTTAACCTTTGCAAATTTCATTATTTACAAAGTACATGCTTGCCTCCCCTATCCCTATTCTCCTCCTCCCATTCCCTTGCATTCCTCACCCCAGGCTTGCAAGGCTAGTGTTTAAAATGGACGCTTTTTCCTTTTGGGTGAACCACTCTCCCACCACTGCTGGAGGCATGTCTCCACTGGCATGTGGCTGCACATTCTGCTGTGTAATGGCTGCTGATTGGTCAGCCGTTCTTTGCTCCTACCCGTCCTCCAGGAGGAATCCCCTTTTTCAAGATGGTGACAGGAAGTAGTAGAACGCCAGAACCCAGCACTCTGCTCTTCTCTGTCTGAAAGAAAAGTACTGGTAAGTCCTTTACCTTGTCTTTTTTCTTCCCCCTGGGAGTGCCAGGGCCAGAAGCAAGGGAATGGGATGGGGGAGCTCCAGAGGGCAATGGGAGGGGGTTAGGGGGAGTTATTTGCAGTTTTTCCACTTTCATTAGAGTTCTGCACCCCAAACCCTCACGAATGTGGAGGGGCCATTGTACTGATAAGACAAAATATATTGAAGAAGCAAATTTCTGAGATTCTGTTTTAAACACCCTCTGTTCCAGATCTAAATGATAGTTTAGAAGCTAAACATTATGGGTAGAACAAGTCTATTTCTGTGCTGTTGAAAGAACAAGAACCTGTTTAAGGACTGGATGAACTTAGTCCTATTCTTTTGTCTGTGTTTTCATGCATTATAGCAAGAGAAACTGTTCCCAACACTACAGACTCTTCTCACACGCTGAAGTTCTCCAAACAGTGTTTCCCATGTACAGTTGGCCCTCCACATTTGCTAGGGTTAGGGGCTCAGAACTCCTGCAAAAGTGGAAAAACTGCAGCTATCAAAATGTGCATGTGTCTGTGGGAAGGGGGGTTGAGACATGGTGGGGAGGGCAGATACCCAGGGACTAAACCAGGAGAGGGATAAGGGGTGAGTCAGTGTGATGGCCCTGTACTTCCTTTCTTTTGCCCATTTTTCTTGACTGTGGGGGGCGTTGGGGGAGGGTTCATGGTGCTGTGAAATTGTAGGTGCCAGCTGTCCTTAGCTGGCCAGGCAGTGGCTGGTGGTGGAGGAGGAGGATGAGAGGTGGGTTTTAAAGGGATTGTGTGGCCTGGTCAGAGCCACCATGAGGGAGGGTTCGCCCAACAAAGAGGTGTTTGAAGGCGGGGGGAGGAGTTGAGAAATTCACAAATTATCAAATCTGTGAATGTTGAACTCACTAATGTGAAGGGCCAACTGTACTGTGTGCCAGTTGTTGTGCTATATAATGGAGTGTCAGCAGTTCACAAGAAGTCACTGATGCCCATGCAGACCTAAAGGTACTTTGGCTCTAGCACTGAGTTGGAGGCTCATCCTACCACTAGCGGGATAAAGTGCTGCCCCATTCAGACCACAGGCCACCGTGATCTACTAGTATTTATTGTTAATCAAGTCCCTGCATCTGCCTCCTTAATAGTTCAAGAGAGTGATTACACTTGGTTTCCTGGATACTCACAAGCAACAAGACATCTCACTACTTCCAAGCGTCCCCAGTCCTCTGTGTGGTCTTCAATAAAACTCCATCCTTTCAAACCCAAATGACAGAGTATTGGCCCTGATAGTATGTAGAGCTCTGGAAGCACAAAAGAGCCCTGGGCACTTTACTCAGCTCCCCAGCAACTCCATACCTCTACGGGAAATTCAAATCAAGCTTGTCTACTATTTTGTACTGAGGGAAGCAGTCATCAGACTCAATTTCTCAGGCATTGGTAACCTAGCAACTGCATTCCTGGATGCTTATATATATATTTGCTAATAAACAACTTTCTTATAAAAGTCAATATACATTCTTAGGCCTTTGTTCTGCTGTTCAAAAGGAAAGTGGATTCCCTGGAACTTTCCACTGCTCAGGGAAGCAAGAGTGTAAAAACAATACATTTATGCCACCAACTGCTTACATTTAATACTTAGATTACCAGCTGAAGAAATCTTCTCCAACCTGATGCTCTCCAGATCCTCTGGACAATAACTGATCAACGGCAGAGGATGTAGGAAGTTGTTGTCCAATACATATGGAGGGCACCAGATTGAGAAGAATGCTCTAAACAAGAGTGAGTAACAGCAGTTGGATTCAAACATCCATAATCCCACACTGCTGGTTATGCTGACTGGGGCTAGCAGAAATTCCAATCTTAATAACATGTGGAAGACCACAGATTTCTACCTTGTGCTAGAGATTCCATGGAACTCTAAAAGCCAAATATATGCCTGTTTTGTTTGTTCCTACAGTTAAATCTCATGAATTAAAATAAGCCCAAAAGAAAGCAAGCCCACTGGCTTTAACCAAGAACAAACTCTGCTTGGCTTGCATAGTTGAATTTAGTAGCTAGTATTGGTCCAGGAAAGTATCTTTCCTGTGGAACACAGCCTGGAATGCAGCTGTTTTGAGTTCCAGGAACTGCAGTGGGGGTACTAATGACATTGAGGAAGGATTGTGGAGAAGATTTGTTTGTGAAGCATGTCGGAGAGGAAGAAGAGATTACAAAGAAAGCAAGAGTAAAAATAGTCACAGAATTTTTCTCTCTCTCCATTGCTATGGTTAGTGCAGTTCCTTGACAGGTCACTATCTGGAATGTGGAGATGATTTGGGTAGCCAAAATAATATTACCCAAATGTTTTCTGTTCAGAGAAAAACCTGAACACCTGAGTTGAAGGCAATGACATAGGCTATGAAATAGCTCTAATAAAGGTGGAGGGAGATTCTTGCCTAGTCAAAGCGGGAGTTGAACATATTTGCAAGCTTATTATGTGGTGATGGCACAGCAAAATTCTTCTTTTCCTTTACAACTGTATTCTGTCAGTGTTGTCCAGGGAAATTTCTCTGAATGCTCCACACTCAGCTGTGATCTGGGATTAGGCGGGAAATGGAATCCTCGCTATACTTTCTTTGCAAGACACAGAAGATTGGGACTCCATGACTTATATTGTCTACTTACTAGATGCATGGTGAGCACCAGCTGGTTTAGTTCTGCAAGAAGAATTTCAGTTCCTGAAGCCTGGTAACATGAACAAGGTATTTGCCCAAATTCAGTTTTGCACGTGAGTTCCTGACCTTTGCCTTTCATGGCTTATTACATCTAACAAAAGCGGATGTGCAGCCAAGACGTTTTATTTTCCTCAACAAGAGCAGGGAGGTACAAGCATTTTTTAAGGGAAATAGTTGTAAAGCCACTCTTAAACGAACCTGGTTGGATCCAGAAGATGTAATTTGTTATAAGCCATGTTATAAGCCACCAACCAGCCTTGTTGGTGCTGTTATTTAGGGGTAAGTTGGCTTCATCTTATGGTGATCCTATGAATGAAAAAGCTCCATGAGATGTTGTTCACAGCACTTCTAAGATCTTGCAAAGTCAGGGCTGTGGCTTCCTTGATTGAGTCTGTCCATCTGCAACATCGTCTTCACCTTTCCCCGTTCCCTTGAACTTTACCAAGCATTCTCCAAATGCTTGCAGCATCAGCTTAGTCATTTTTGCCCCATTTGTCATGGACCTGTTGCCACTGTTTTAGCTAATAAAGTTGTCAATCAGACCTCACAGTTAGAGCTTCTGTCTCAGATCTAAAAGCTTTAAATACTGCCATGTACCTAACAACAATGCTCATATACAAACTCAGTAATTTTCCTCTTGTGTTAGAGTCATGGAATTCCAGAAGCTTTTGAGCTAAGATAAGAGAACTGGAGTAATTGGTTTTAAAAGAAAAAGACAGGCCCTTTCCACACGCGGAGGGAGAAATGGGGCAAAGCACGCAGAAACGGAGCTTACCTGAAGCCGGATAAGTCCGTCGCCATGAGGAGCAGCGCGCGTTCGCCGCTCCACACTCCTGCAGCATCCGGCGGCGTCCTGTGGCGTCCAAAATGGCGGCTTACAGCTGGCAGAGGCTCTCCACCAATCAGAGAAGCTCACCAGCCGGAAGCCCACCCCCTGGCAGATCTGCAGGCACGCACTTGCGCGCGCCTGCAAATCTACATGGGGGCGCTGCGACGGGGTGGTATGGGGCTGCACGCTCATGTTAATAAAAACCACTTGGAAAGTGGTTTTTAAAAAACACACGGCGCCACCACTTCCAGCCGCTTCAGGGTGATTTGAGGTGTAGAACCTCAAAATTAAAACCGACCCTGCGCACTCCACGGTGTGGACAACCTCCGGTTGAGGTCGCTCTACACCGTTTTATTAACCCCTTGTGGAAAGGGCCATAGATATGGGGGGTGTAGCAGAAACTTTTCTTATAATTTTGTATTTATTTTAAAACAGCAAAACACAACAAACTATAACTTAACATAGCTACTACTATACAACTACCCCACCACCCTTCCTCAACATTATTCCAATGCACACACATAACACATACACATCCATAAAAAAAATTAGTTTCCAACTCTCCCAACTTAGACTATAAGTCACATTTCAAATTTAGCTAAACAGCTTCTGTCACGTAGTATAATAGAAAACATTACTTCCTTGGTTAAATTACCATATACTAATTATCAAAGCCACTAGTTGATTTTACCAACCAATCTTCCTTGGTTGGAATCTTGTTACTCTTCCATTTCTGGGCGTATATTTTTGCTGTCACCATGTACTAAGACATTCTGCCATGTTTCTCTTCCAGTGAATCTTCCATCAGACCCAACAAATATAAATCAGGTTCTTTCTGAAAGTTTGTTTTCAAATCTTTTTCACCATAAGATGTATTTGATTCCACATTTTTTGGCCTTATCACATGCCCACCACAAATGGTAAAAAGTTCCCACATGTTGTTGCCATTTCCAACACTTATTTTGTGCATGTTTATGCATTTTGACCAATCTTTCTGGCATCAAATACCACCTCTACATCATCTTATAAAAATTTTCTTTTAGATCGTAACACAAAGTGAATTTTATTCTTTCTGACCACATTTTTCCCATTGTTAGGGCCCCTTCCTAAACTGCAAACCCCAGGATTCCATAGGATGTTGAAAGTGGAATCACAGCACTATAACAGTCTAGTGTGGAAATGGCCTTAGTGCAAGGTGTTAGTGTCACCAAAACTACTGGAAAAGTGGCTACAGTTCGATCAAGAGTAACTTTAATTTGAATGGAAAACTACCAAAAAAACCCAACACAATCACATTTGACTTCAAAAGAGGCTAGTAGTTAGGAGGAAAAGTGGTTGCACCCTAGTTAGGAAAAGCTCTCCTCTGAGAGGTACACCTGACTCATATATTAGAATCTTTTCAGTGACAGATAAAAACACTTATTTTCCTAGAACTTTAAAATGGTATTTCAGCATTTTTCAGATTTTGGGGCTAATTTTTCCTTTTCCTGTTCTTTTTATACTGGTTTTATGCTGTTCTGTGTTGGCTTTATGCTAATTTCTTGTTGGTTTCAGATACTATATAGACTGTTTTTATCTTGTTTGGTTGTATTTTATGTTTCATTCATTTTAAAAAAAATTAAGCAACCCAGAAGTCATTGTTAATTGGGTAGAAAAAACGGAACTGAATACATTGAGTTGCTCTTTCTTCTCCCGCCTTCCTCTTAATCTCTCTCTCTCTTTCCCTCCAATAAATCGTAGTTATTACTGCAGTCAGCTCTCCACATTTGCAGGTTTCACTTTGATGGATCTGATTATTTGTGAGTGTTTCCAACCCCGCTTCCCACCTCAAGTGCTTCTTCTCCAGGGGAACCTTCCCTCGCAGTGGCTCCAATCCTACAGAAGCCTTCCTCTGGCCCTCCTCCTCTTCATCCAGCAGCTACTGCCTAGCCAGCTAAGGACATATCACAGCATGATTTCTCAAGCACCAAAACCCCTGTCTCAGTGCCTCCCAACACCCAAGGAACAGAATGGGCAAGAGAGAGGAAGTATAGACCCCCACGTAGACCCCCCCTTTTTCCCTCTCCTCTCCCTGACTTGGTTTGGATTCTGGGTGCCTGCTCCCCACAGCATGCTCAGCCCTCTTCCCATACACATACACATTTTGATATTTGTGATTTTCCATCATCATCATCATCATCATCATCATCATTATTATTATTATTATTTCTTCTTCTTCTTCTTCTTCTTCTTTTCATTTATAGCCTGCCTTTCTCCCAATAATAGTGCTGTAGGTGGCTAACAACATACTTTAGGAGACATTAAACTTGTGCTGCACTTACCATAAAGATTTGTTGCTTCTTTTCTTACCATACTACTGCTGTTCTCACAGCATATATTTGCCAGATTATGTCAGATGTCCAAAACTGCTGCAACTTGTTGCAATTATTACGATATAGTGATTACAAAAATAGAAAAGAAGCAATAATGGAATGGAGAAAATGGTAAAATGAATTGTCCTTCTGCACACAGTGAAGAAATATGTGATCTGGGGCATTCTGCCACATACTTCCATATTTGGGCTCCCAATTATTTTATCCAATTAGTTTACCAAGACCCAGATAGTGCCTCTTGCTTCCAAGCCCTAGCCTCACCGTTCTACCCCAACGGCAAATGGTTCCTCCCAGATAAGTGATCTCCTGTCATTGTCACTCTGCCATTCAGTCTAGCACTGTACAGAAAGCCAGTCACTAATGAATGCCAACTCAAGACGTTTCCAAGCTAACTGTCGCTGAATATTTTGACATTGGAGTGCTAGCTGAACTAGCTTCTAGATGAAGGGCAAAGGAAGAAAAATCCACTCCTGTTCTGGCTCCAAACCAGCCTCCCTCCCCAGAGACACAGAGAAAGATTAACACTAAAGTTGGATGGCTGTCTCTGCTTTCTAGATACCAACTGTGTCCTAGGACTGAAGGAAGAAAGGGGTGCTGGTGTTAAAATTTAGGGAGGCCTCTTGCAGGGGCAAGCATTGGGAAGTGAGCTCTGAAGAACTGACAGGAAATGGGTGAAGCAGGATGAGTGGACGTATAATTACTGCTTAGATGGAACAATTAGGACCTGTAACAAAATGCTGCAGCACATTCTACAGGTATGGTAGAGTTACTAGTGCGATAGATCAGAGGGATACCATGTGCATAGTGTATCTTAAATTATACATTTGACAAAAGTGTCCTGTGATCAGAAGCTGGAAAAGTCACCCTTTCAACTACTCATCCCCAGAATCTCCTAGTTTGGGAGGTCCTGGGAGTTGTATTCCAAAAAGTAATGTTTCCCAGCTCTGCCAATGATACTCTTTTTGGAAAAAATGGTAAAATCTTGGCTAGATTACTCTTCTGTTAGTTGGATCCATGGGTGACTGAACAATCACCTCCAACAATGGTTCAGCATCATTAATTGCTTTGACTCAACCTGGAGGGAAGTCTTGAATGATTCCTTCCGGGTTATTCCTTGGCCCTGTACTATTCCACTTTCTAAAGAAACGACTTGAAAGGAGCAGAAGATATTTTTATCCAATTTGGAAAGAAAATAAAGCTAGAAAGGCAGCTAACATGACAGAAAACAGAACCAAGATTAAAAATTAAATGAACTTGAGATGCTAGGCTGAAACCACCTAAATGAAATAAAAATGTAGAGAAGACCTACATTTAACTCAAATCAAAAGTGCAAGCTTGGGATGGGAGATCTTGCTAGGCTGCAGTACATGAGAAAGTGAACAGGAGTCAGACATTCAGTTTGGTTTCTTGAAAAGCTAATGCAGTTTCAGGCTGCATGTTTAGTACAGTTTTGAGCAATACCTTTTAAAATAAAATGTCACAAATTGGAGTTTGACCAGAAGAAGGGGAAGGGATGATGAAGAGTGTGGAAATCAGGTCCTAAGGTAGTGGTTGAAAGGAGTGCTCATGATGACCCTGGAGAAGAGGAAGGGAAGCAACTCTGAAGACCTGTTGACCCCTGGTAGGGCTAGAACCAGTGGGTGGAAACTGCCAGCAAAATGACTACGTTAGAAACATGCTAAGAGAAAACTTTCAACAGAGCTAGATGTAATCAGTCCTGGGACTTGTGATCCAACAGCATGCTACACATTTCCATCCCCTGCATCTTCTTCCAAAACCGCACAAGAGAATTACAGCCCCGCCCGGTGGCCTTGACCTAAGGCGGGCTTATTCCCACTTACCTGGAAGTAAGCCCCATTGAATTTCTGGGTATACATGTGTAATACCTCACTTTAATCCTCCTCCTATTGCCTGGAAGGGGCACACTGGGCAAAGCCTGAAGACTACAATCCCCATATTCCCCTGAGCAGCATGGCTAGGAGATCCTGGGACACACACCTTTTCCTAACGCTGCACGAAAGCGTTACAAAAATAAGTAAATTTAAAATCTGTCCCCCCCCCCGTCGTCCGAGGACAATCATGTCTGAATGCAGGGTCCGGCCTGAAGAGTGTGGAGTCGGCCCTTCAGCCACTCTCTCTCACCTTACTCCAGGAGGAAAAATCCCTGTACGTGCCCAGAGGCACGGTGCTCTCACCGGGGCGCCCCGCCGCGCGATCCGGCGCTAGAGCGGGCGGGCGCGCCTGCGCCGAGGGGCGGTGCCGCCGCCGCCGCCGCCGCCGCCGCCTCCCCGGCTCATAAGAAGCCGCGGCGAAGGACGCCCTGGCGGGCTGGCGGGCGGAGGCGCAGCGAGATGGCCGCGGAGGGCGTCCGGGGGTTCGCCGCGGGTTTGTTCAGGTGAGTCGCCTTCTCGACCCGCGTCGTCGGGGGCATGAGCCGCTGCGCCTCGGCCGAGCGGCGTCGTGCGGACTGAGTGGCCACGCGGGGGACACGTGCCTTTTCCCGGCTCCCTCCAGGGCCGTTGCACGAGTGGCGCTCATGGCCGGGGGCCGAGCAAATAGCGTGGCGGCCCCGCCGCCGGTCCCCGCTCTCCCTTGGAGCGATGGGTCTAGGATCGCCCGCCTGGGAGGGAAGCCTCCTGGCTGCCGTGTGGCCTGCCTTCCCCCGTCTTTTGCTCCAGGGGCCGTTTCCGCACCAGGCTGTTATAGCGCTGTGGTTCCATTGTCAACATCCTATGGAATCCTGGGGTTTGCAGTTTAGGGAGGGGTGCCCGGCCCCTCCCTAAACTGCAAACCCCAGGATTCCATAGGATGTTGACAATGGAACCACAGCGCTATAACAGCCTGGTGCGGAAACGGCTGTCGTCTGTCCTGAAATCGCGGCAGCCTGGCCAGCGCTCGCCTTAAACCTGGGCGGGCCTTCTTGTGTCTCGGAGGTCGGCGTCTGGTCTGGTCTGGTCTGGTCTGGTCTGTGCAACGACTGACGCCCGGTGACTCTTTGTCTTGCTCTAGGCAGCGGATTTTCGCTCCGCTGCTGCAGTTGGGACCACTATTTCCAAGACAATGCTCCGCTTTCCGATCCCCTAGCGACCACCTAGGGTTTGTGGATTTCTGAGCAAAGGCGGTGGAGAGCCATGTGTATGATTGAGGTCAGGATGGAGTGGAGACAGGAGGATGTAATTTTGCTATGGGTAGTACCTGTTAGGTGAAGGTGAGTTGTTACTACTCAGGGAGACAAGAGCAGCGCTAGCTCAAGATTTTCTGTCTCTTTTTAGAGATTCTTATAGTCATGAATACTCCCAATGAGGCAAAGCTGTTGTGACAACTGAAACCCAGTTGACTTCAATGGGACTGTTCTAAGCATGATTATAGATGCTTCTAAGCAGCCAAAATACACTGTGCATCTATTCTGCCTTTCTTCTTCCTAACAGAGGGTTACAGATGGAAGGCCGAAACACCTAGGCTACTGTAAAAGTCTGTGAATAAGATGTAAAAATTCCAGACTAGCCTTGTATGGATCCCACCCATAGCTTGAGTACTTCATAGGATTCGTTGCCTTGAAATTTTTCTTATTGGACTCAGTGGTGTGTGCAACTGAAACCTGGTACAAGCTGCCACTTAATAAAAGCAACTCCCTCCTTGAAATGGGTTTGGAACCTGCTGCATATTCTGTGGAGTGTGTTTACACCTCTGAATTTAAAAGTGCTTCCTGTCCTCGTTGTTGTTAACTGCCATCAGGTCGACCTCGACCTATGGTGACCCTATGGATGAGAGATCTCCAGGCTGCTCTGTCATCAACTGCCCTGCTCAGTCAGGTCTTGTAGATTCAGGGATGTGTCTTCCTCTTTTCCTACTCCTTCTACCTTACCAGACGTTACTGTCTTTTCTAGAGAGTTGTGTTTTCTCGTGATGTGGCCAAAGTACGACAGCCTCATCTTGGCTTCTAGAGAGTTCAGGCTTGATTTGCTTTAGGACTCGTTCATTGTTTTTTAGCAGCCCAGGATGTCTGCAGAATTCTTCTCCACCACATTTCAAAGAAGTTGATTTTCTTCCCATCTGCTTTCTTCGCTGTCTAGCTTTCACAACCATACAGAGAAATGGGAAATACAGTGTCATGGACAGTCCTGTCCTTGGTGAATGGTAATCTAAAAGCCCCTGTAGTTTATAGTCAACGTATGGTTTTCTGCTTGTATACCAGATACAGTCAAGAAAATGTTGAAATTACATAGATTGCATTAACCTCAAGTAAGATTCATACTGGGGTCCTGACCTTTTCAGTAGAGCTGACCTGGGGGCTTATTCTGTTGCCAGCTGTGAATAGATGCCACATGGCATCTAATCTGTGTTCTTGACATCTGTCTAGCTTTAACCCCCCTGACAGTTAATCTTCTCAAATTACTTTTTGCACAAGACTGTAAACACTTCAGAGAAGCAAAGCCTTTCTGGAGACAAATGTCACATGGCCTACATCCAAGGCAAACAAAATAGACACCCTTTAAAGTCTGGATCATATTGCTGTTTATGCAGACCTCTGTTCCTGGATAAATAAGCAAGGTAGTCAGATTTTACTCTCAAATTGTGAAACTTTTCTGAATTGCAGTGCAGAAATGTAACTACAGAAATGAAGTTTTGGGGGATAAGTTACATTATATATTGATGGATCAAATCATGTAGTTCTTACAGCAAAGAGTCACAGACTTCCCGTTAGTAAAGGAGTGCAATCCTGAGCACTTGTGGCAGTTTGCTTCTAATATGCATATTCTAATATGCATATGCATATTCAGGGTTAGGATAGCTAAGGCAGTGGTCTAGCAGTTGTGATTTAAATGAAGACTTCAATCTACTGAAAAAGGTACTGTATACCTAAGAAATGTGGGGAAATGTGACCTTTTAGGAGGGACTTTAAGTGCATGTTAGGTAGACGTCTAAATCATGAGTAATTTACGGGAGATAATCTTCAAGTAACTGCTCTTGCATCAAGTTGATGAAAGAAAGTATTTGAATTCATGTATATTATCAGATCTTGGACAAATCGACTGGCAATTGAAATGACTAGCTAAAGTATTATACATTTGTAGCAAAGCCTTTTAAGAAAGCCTTATAGAAAGCAATGCAGCTTAGAAAAGATTTGTTTAAGTTGTGTTCTTCATAAGAAACAACATGCTCAGTTGAACAATAACTTTTATAAGGCGACAAAAAGACAAAAAACCCCACAAGTGTTAGAGTTGTCTAGCATGCTAATATTTGGAGTATGTGCTCTTAAATGAAGTGATTCTTCATCTTGGGTCCCTAGATGCTGTTGGACGTCAGTTCCCCAAACCACCAGCCAACAAGGCAAATAGTAAGGAATTCTGGAAGTTGTAGTCCAAAATCTGCTTTAGAACGTATGGATCCTCTAGTCTATGGTAGTAGGAGTTTCCCTGATCAAGATGCACTACAATATGAGTTTATCAATTAGCATATCTTTAGGAGCTGATGATTTAAAGGTCTGCAACTCAAGTTGCCACAAAAGATTATTTATATCAAATTATTTTGTTACGGCAATGTTCTTTTACCAAATTTGTAGTTTTTCCACCCAATTTGAGTTAGCATTGCCTCAAACTGCTCTTGTCCCTATCTCAAACTGTAAAGAGGAATATGAATCATACGGGTATATAGAGCTGAAGAATTACTCTGTGTCATTTAGATCCTGCGTTGCTACTGGCACAGGAGCTAAGGAACCTTACAACCTATGGCTGAAAGAAACTACAGCTGAAAACCTACAACTCCAAATGCATTAAATAAAAAGAATGGTTCAAAAACCATTAAATAATCAGTGTTATTGAAAACTGTTAAAACATAGTTTTAAAAAAATTAACAGCAGAGCACAGCACACCCTGTTAAAAGAACCTTCTGCCACAACCAGGTAATAGACAAAGGTGTCAGAATAAAAAAGGGTTTTTGCCTGCTGGCAGAAAGTGAGCAGAGAAGGGGCCAGCTGAGCCTCGTGTGGAAGGGAAAGGTCTCCCTTATGTGTTCACCAGACATGTATGTGACAGTGGTGAGAAAGTCCTTCTCTGAAGATCTTAAAACTTGTGCAGATTCATAAAAAGATATATAGTATTTCAAACAGTTGGGGCCCAAATTTTATAGGTCGTAACCAGCACTTTAAATTCTGCCCAGAAACAGTTCAGAAGCCCATGAAGCTGTTGCAATGAGAGCTGCGTGTTCCCTAGGGAATGGGAAACCTCTTGCTAGACTTTCCAGTCTTGGCATTCAATAAGCAATAGATGGATAGAAGCAATATATGAAATCCTTACGTAAAACTTTCCCTTGTAATCCAGGGAATATTGGCAGGAATCTCTTTGGTAGAAAATAAGTTCTGCTGCATATATAGCTCCAGATCAGAATAGTTAGATAGTCACTAACACTAGTGCGGGTGAAGACACCCCTATGTTACCCTGAAAATTGGGGGTATCTCGAGGACACCCAAACAGGCTTCAAATTAAGGAAATTAACAGAGAAACTCAAGGCTTGCGAGAGTTCAGGGCAGGGGATCTTTAACCTTATGTCTATGGGGTCAGAACCACGCGAGAGTCAGAGAAACAATCCAGATTAACTTTATTAAACTAACAGCAAAAGGTCACAACACATGTTAACAAATAATCCTGCACTCACACGAGGGCTACAGAAATGAAGTTGGAAAATAAGAGACAGCTGAGAGAGAGGGCATACGGATCTTAGTGTAGGCACCTTGGATAGGGAGAAGATCAGCGAAGGCTCGGTGTAAAGCACCAAGGGGAGGCTGGATCCCGGGGCTGGAAGGCTGGCAGAAGCGGGGTTCTGCAGAGGTCAAAGCGTCTGAGAGGCTTGAGTGGGACACCTCACTAGGAGCGAAACAGGCCCTTATCTGGTCAGAGAGGTTCTCCAAAGAGGCTCAAAAAGTGAGGATTTTTATAGCCAATTTCTGTCCTCAGGCCAGGTATCGGCTAGCAAAGTGACATTAACAGGCAATGATTGCGGAATATAATATTAGGCAAATATCACGATCCCTCCTCGGTATTGTTTCTCCCGGGAAAGTCCAGGGGATTGATAGGTTTAAAATTCCAAATTGATAGGTGTTGTTTGTTTGGCTACGTACAGTTCATCAACATAGCTTGGGGTGTGACAGTGTCCAGGAGCGAGTCTATTGTCTGCCTAGAGATATGTGACTCGAAACAGTAGGTCAGTCTTTTAGCCTAAATGATGTTGTCTATATTCCCATACAGCAGAGGGAGATGGTATAGTTGTTAAGGATTTCCCATTCAACACCAAGGTGACTGTGACTTTTTAAATTTTAAATTATCACTTTACCATAGGTACTTTGGACTAAAGAATTGTTTCTGTTCTAGATCACTGGTGTCTGTGGGAGCGTCTATGGGATCAGCAACAAGACAAGTCCTGTTTGCTCCCCTTCCCTCAGTCTCTCGGCCCTTCCGTATTTGTAACTGTGAGAGAAACAGTCGGAGAGGAGTTGTAGCAAGCAGTCTACAAGAACTTATTAGCAAGGTATGTCTGCTTTCAGAAGTGATGCCTGTGCACATATTTTGTCTCAATCCTTTATAGAGACATTTCTGTACTCCTGATTCCAGAATAGTGACTAGAAAATTGAATTCATGTTGAGTAACTTCTAAATCTGTGCAGGCTGGTTCGTGTAAATAACTTAATGACATTCATTTTATGACATTTTATTTTATGTTATATAGTGAACTTGCACATATGAAGACTGTTGCTTCTAGTGTAGGGGGAAAATGAGATGGAGATGATCTTGTAACAATTTTTTTCTGTCTCTTTCAGACCTTGGATGCCTTAATGATTACTGCTGGACTGATAACATTGGTCTTGGAAGAAGATGGCACAGTAGTTGATACAGAAGACTTCTTCCAGTCCCTGCCAGAGAATACACATTTCATGGTTCTAGAGAAGGGGCAGAAATGGAAGCCAGTAGGTATTGTTCTTTGAAATGGATTGTTACAGGTGGCAAACCTAGAACACCTATCTGTTTTTGAGTGGAGGCAAATATATAGATGAGGTGTATGGAGCCTTCAGCCCTCCAGGTGTACTGAATTCCAGCTCCCTTGCCATTGGTCATACTGGATGGGACTGCTGGGTGTTGTAGCATTCAAAACATGTGGAGGGTTGATGCTTCCCTACCCCTGCTTTAGTTTTTGCTGGGAGCTTGGAAGTTAGCATTGCAAGCTGTGTCTCAACTGAAAGAAGACCTAGGATTAGCTGAAGGCAGCCCTGGTCTTGCTTGGTATGTAATATAGCACTTTTTAACCATCAGAAGGGTTCGTTGCTACTTCGTTGTAGGGAATGAATGAGGAAAAAAGCTTTTGTTAATGTATCTACATAGTTTCCAGCTCCACGGCAGTGCATACAAAGCAGCGTACCACAAGTTTTACCTTGCATCTTTTTAAATTCTGGCTTGTTCAAAGTATGCTAAAGTTCCAGGAAGAATCATAGAATTACCATGTTGGCACTCTAGTCCCCTTGTTCACTCACCCACACTCCTTCCATACCCAGCTGTCCATTCCTTTAACATCTTCTCTTGAATATTATGTGGGTTTCTTCTATGTTTTATTCCTTCTTCTTCCTCAGACCATAGTCAGAAGTGTTAGAAATTTCTAGAAGCAGGAGGGATAGTTACTGGATAGAATAGTGCCTTTTCATGCTCCTTAGCTGGTAGAAAATAAAATTTGAGAATCTGCTGCAGTATTTAAGTAGTTGGAGAGGACAGAATATGAGTATTCATGGCCTTCACAAATGGCCATAGTGAAAGACAGGATGACATCTTCCAGATTCTGTAGTCTTTGACTTGCTAGTCCTTTACACTAGTACAAGCCTACAGTAATACCAATATATACTACTATCAGTTACGTTAAATTGGGTTCTGAGATATCTTTTCATTGTGCTTTATCTTGAAAAGCTGTGCTTCATATTGCGCTTGGTGAAAACAAACGGTTTACAGAAAAAAGCAATCTGAATCAGTTCCATTAATCATGGAACTTACAAGGAACTTGAAACATAATTAGAAATTTATTTATTTTAGAAATTTATTTTAGGAGTGGTTAAAACCTTATTTGTTATTCTCAGTTATCAACTTTT
>CAOKZL010004687.1:0-20345 GCA_948472985.1 Iguana delicatissima | reverse complement strand
CCCTTGCCCTTTGCACAAACTCATCAGGAGCTCCATAGTGGGGAACATCAACTTCACCTACAGTGCTGACCCAGTAAAAGGGAAGGCATTTGTCTTTTCTTACCTTTGGTCTCTTTCAGTTCTGGGCCCACAGAAGCAACAACACTAGATTGCTCTTAACATATTTGGAAGGTAGAAGGCATGGGGGAAGTGAATCAAAAATGTAAAAATGTTCTGTTTTGATTGGAAAATGATGAGATTATAATGAAACCACTTTGAAAGGAATGATAATGCCAGAGGTAAAAAAAAAAAATCACAGTTGTCGAACTGCTCAGAAAGTGTTAACGGCTCATTCATTTTCAGCAGCAATAGAAGGCTGAAAACATACTTTTGCTGGTCTGAAGCTGATTGATGTACATTACTCATATCAGGCTAATGGCACTTTATTTTCCAACAGGAGCGAGTAATGAGTGACCTTGAGTGCATATTGTTCTGCTGAAAGGTTTTGTTGCTCTGCTTAGTCTATGAGCACCCCCAAGGAAATGAGGGTCCGGGTATTGGGTGTTTTTCAGCAAACCTCATTTCTTTCATGGCTTTCTGTAAGAGAATTTGATACAGGGATAGAAGCTAACCTCAGTGAGTAAATGAAATATTGATCTGTGCTACTCTGGCCTTGCCTTCACCTTGTCCCAGGGCTGTGAGTTACTGACTTTTCCGTTTTGGCTGTAATAGGAATTATTACAACAGGCCTGTGCGAGTAATTACTTGGCATGGCAAAAAGGAGGGTCCATCATATATTTCTGTACAGACGCTCGTTTCCATCAGCCCAGCAGTCTGATTTTTTTGGCCCTGTCTTTCTGACTCTTGATTCAATTCTTTTAACCATCATTAATCAAGCTCCTTGTCAGTAGAAGTTTATCAAAAGTATTAAGTGAACAAGGTTGCTTGGCCTCTTTAAGAGAGAGAGAGAGAGTGAGTGAGCACATGAGTGAGAAAGATTGGGGGGAAACCATCCAACCCAGGGCAGTAAATTTCAAAATATGGAAGGCTGGTTCCATGATATATAAGAGTGTCTCTTCAGTTGGAATGAGCAGTTTGTTTTAGTGATAGATATTGTAGTTTGAGCTGTGATAGAATCCTTCTCAGGTTTCTCTGTTGTGGACTATCGTTTATGAGAGACGGTGTGTTTCTAAATGGTGAAGGTCACGGCTGATGGCAAAAGTAAAAGCAGTGGTAATTCATTAAAAATAGTTAATAGGGCCTGCAGCTGACAGGGATAAATAGTGACTCGCTGCTATTCAACCCACAAGCAGCTTGCTGAAGTGATGTTTCTTCTGTGGCTTGCACTGCCCTCCAATTGCCAGACAGCTGTGAACATACACACAGACATCGGCAAGATTGCTTCCATCCTCTTAATAATAGATGGAGGATGGGTTTCCCGAGTGAATGACACTGCTACTAGATGCACATTTTGTACCAGCAGTGGCTCCAACAGATTGCCTACACACTCACTTCTATATGATTTGTTTATTAATGATTAGGTCAGTTTGACATGCCACACTTTTTATAAACAGCGAGCAAGGAATATTCTGTCTAAGAATACATTAACAAGGAGGCAAACTGGTATCCTTACTTAAATATTTCCATATCCCATCAATGTAAGCACAAGATCAGGAAAAATTTTCCTGAGGTACATAATAATGCACACATTCTCCAAACCCCTCATATTGTTCTGGTGTGCTTTCAAGTCATTTCCAACTTATGATGACCCAAAGGTGAACCTATCATGGGGCTGAGAGTGTGTGATGCACCCAAGGTCACCCACTGGGCTTCCATGGCTGAGTGGGGAACTGAACTCTGGTCTCCAGGGGTTGTAGTCCAGCACTCAAACCAGTACATGACACTGGCTCTCACTCCTCATATTACATTGGCTAAGGCCATTTCCGCACTAGAGTTACAGTGCTATTATTCCTCTTTCAACATCCTGTGGAATCCTGGGGTTTGCTGTTTAGGGAGGCCTAGTGCGAAAATGGCCGAAGATCTTAATGCTACTCCCATGTGGGTCATTTGTTGTTGCTAACTACCATCAAATCGACTTTGACTTACGGTGACCCTATGAATAGCAGACCTCCAGGTCACCGCATCATCAACAGACCTGCTCAAGTCTTGCAAACTCTTCTTTGATTGGGTCTACCCACCTATAATGCAATCTTCCTTGTGTTGATCATAAATGCAACACAAGATCAGAGAGCAAAAATCTCTCACAGTGATGGTCAGGTGGACAGTGGGACTGGAACCAGAGAAGTGAGGTACCTGCATTTCACAGGAACATATGAATTTGTCTTACACTGCATTTTAAGTAGACCCTCAGTCTACCTAGTCCAGCACTGTAAACTCTGACCGGCAGTGGCTGCTCAGAGTTCCAGGCAAGATTCTTTCCTGATGCTACCTGTAGACAGTCCTATCCAAATACTAGCCAGGGGTTGGGCAGTTCCAAATAAACCCCTGTGAAGGCTCCCTATTTCAAAGCCCTCTATTCATGTTACAACTTCCAAGGGTCCCAATTCATGGTTCTCTACACCATCTGTCATCTTATACCCCTCGATCAATACCATCTGCCCCTCTCCCTGTTAATCTTTTTTTATAAACTAAAAATCCCCAAAGTTCCCCTAGTGCATTCCCTGCCCTGAAAATCAGTGCCTTTGAATACAGTGAAAGCAAGTATACTTCTGCTATCTGTTTTTATTTGTATTCTGCATATTCAGAGGATCACAGAAGTCACTATTTTGAGAAGTTGGGTCTACTAAGGAAAAGAGCAGAGTAGTGATTTGTGGGCTAAAAGGGTTGGCACTGATATTCAGCTCAGGCCTAATGCAGAGAAGTGGGGAGAGGATGTAATTTTTCCTCATTCTGCTCACAGCAGGCAGCAAACGTCCATACAGTTATTCATCTCTGTTACAGAGAGGAGCTGAGCAGGCAAATCCATACTCACTGCTCTGTGCTGTACTCCACCAACCTACTTAAGAGCACAACATGACCCAAACCCTTTATGTTACATCACCATAGGATGAAGACAGGTATCCTGTGATTAAATTTTTAGCTAGGCTCTTCTGCAGGGCTCCATAATATAGTTGCCATGGCAAGCCCCCTTTTCATCCCCTCTGGTGACTGCCCCCAGGTGATTGGCACAAAGATCCCTCCCATTCCAAGTTCTTCATAAACTGCAGTGTAGGAATGGCTATTTCATCTCTTGAAGGACTTCTTCAGGGACAGCAAAATACGTATTTTCTTCTGCAAATGCCCCACGAGTTAAGAGAGGCACAAGCCATCAGGGCAGGATCTCTGGAACGTTCCCTGGGTTTATGCATCCCACCACCTCTAACCGCAGCCCCAGTACTCCACCAGCCCAGCAATTTTGGCAGCCATACTGACCGATGATTATAGTGATTATAATGTTTGTCTTGCCACTCTTCAGCATTAACTACTTACTACCAGTACAGTAAATTATGGAACCTGGTCATAAGATGACAAGAAATAAGTGAAATTATGTTCTGTGCATTTTCAAGACAGGTGTTTCTTTAACTGGGTATGTAATTGGGGTTTTGAAAAAATTGACATACAATACTAAGGTGTAGAAATAGAATATCAAAATAGCTTTAAAGCAGAGAAGGTAAGTAAACAAAGAAAAGTCATACTGTGCCAGACTGTATAACTGTGAATAGCTGAAACTTTGAGTTAAAGTGTTCGCAACTATTTGGGGGACAAAGCACCACATGTTCATTAGTCGATGAGATGGTGGCCTACCTGAAATCACTCATTACAAATCAGTGATCCCTTGTAATTAATTCACTTTTTAAAAATGAAGATATAACTATATTACATGAATGATACATACAAACAAGAGGATTTCTTTTCTGCTGCTCAATGAGCTTGTTCCTTAAACAAAAAAATGCCCATGCCTCTAAATTTAATGCTGGTTTGTTGTCCCTTTTCTTTTCCACTCTTCTTCAGCAGGCAGCCTGGCTATTTTTTTTTTTTAAGTACATTACAAGTCTATCCATCTAACAATTAAGCACTTGTTTACAGAGAAATATGGCACAGTTGAGTTGCACCTGCATGGCATTACATGAAGCATGGGGAACTGGGAGGCAGAAGCACAGAAGGGATAACCAGATAGGAAAAGAGAGATAGGGAGTGAAGCATTCTCAGCCAGTTCCTGCAAATGCCAGCTGATGGCTAGTGGCTTTCCTCCTTCCCTTCCTTCTTTCTTCAGAGGCACTCTCCATTTGTTCCTATATTTATTTCCCAACTGGAAGAGAAAGCAACATGCAGGAGAATCTCTACTATTGTCTCTGATTACTGTTTGGAGATAACAGGAGGGACTCCTCTCCCCTGGGTCCCATAGCTAAGAGAGAAGGAGGTGACCTAAAATCTGAATGCTGATCATCTGTGGGCTGCACTAAAGGCACAGGTTCCCCCACCTATCACTTACACTCTCTCTCTCTGTCTCTTTCTCTCTCATACATACATAGACAAACACAGTCACAAACACTAGAGTAAATAGACAATACATATGTGCTTCAGGACAGATAAATATTTTAAAGATAAGAGAACAAGACTTATTTAACCATGTGTGGCACTAACACTACCGGTCACTCTTCAGCAACCTCACTCCTTCTTTTCTGCCCTGAGCTAGAAGTGTTCCACAGGATAATAATTCTTCTCAGCCTGTAATTTCCTTCCATCTGTTTCCCCTGAAATTCATTTGGGATCTCCCTTGTATGACTTCCTGTTATCTGGCTATTCCTGAGGGAGGGGAGATCTATCACAATTCTGGATGAGGATGAGTGACAGCACGCTAAACCATGAAGCATGCTGTCCTTTTGCTCTGCTCTGCAGAGTTTTCCCTAACTGCTCCTATTCCGGCCCTAGAGGGTTTTTTCTCCCCTGCTGCCAGACTGCTCTGCTTCCCATAGGGCTAGCATTGGATTCCTGGCTCACTTTACCAGAAAAACAAGGTTGGGCCAAGACTAGCCAAAATGGCCCAGTTGGCCACAACTTCTTGATTCCTATCATTGTGCTCCCAATTCCAAGAGTTTTGGATCACTTCCTTTTAATAAAAAAATCTTCTTCTGGGTTTAAAATGGTGGCCAAAAGGCCTGGCAAAATTGTCCTCACACCCCAATGCACTGGGGAACACTGAGGGACAAAACAAATTTTGGAGGCTACATGTAGTCTATGGACCATACTTCCTCCTTCCCTGACCTAGCACCAGGGAAAACAGCAACTCCTTGCCAGATTACAGGTGGATGAGTAAGTGGGTGAATGGACCAGCAACTTGCTTACTTGAGTTGTGTCCCACTAAGCCCCAACCTTGGCTGGTAAACAAGGTTAGATTTGAAGGCTGAGTTGCGGGGGTGGAGGTGGAAATCATTTTCACAATATTCATTCCAAGGTCACAAAACTGATGGAAATCCCATCAGGAAAAATAATAGACTAGCAAGAATTTTGCACAATATGTTCCTGGCATTCTGTGTCCCAGGAACTGCACAGGAATTATGCTGAGGAGAAAATCATGGCCTGAATTCAGTCCAGCAGTTATGGAATTGTAACCTAGAGTTATAGATCTGTAACTGTTTTGTATTCAATAAGATTATTAATTTTACTGTAAGAAACGTCCCATCTCAGATCAGGTTAAGGAGCTGGCAATCAGGGCACAAGAAGATTGATGTTTCCAAACTCCTCTCAGCAGTGAACAACACTATTACAATCAGAAGCAGCATCACTGTTGCAATTCTTTGTGCCAGACTTGTTAGCTGGCACAAGTGGGTTGCACCATCCTCCTCATTGTGCCCTGATTGGCAACTGAATGGACCACCCTCACTGCTGGTTGTTTATGTGGGTTGGAGGGGCAGCCATGTGATGTTACTTAGTAATGCATATGTAAGCAGCCAGTGTAGAGTACTGGCATTTCATTTTGTTTTTTACACATACCACACACACACACACACACACACACACACATGCAACCTGTTTTCTACTCAGAAGATGGGTCTCCTACACAGGAAATCATTTTTGGGCAAGAAAACATGTGTTGTTTCTCTGCAGTATAATTCCCATATAATACTTAGAGATGTTCAAATATGGGAATAATACTGCAAAAAGTATGTGAGGCTATATGTAAAAGTCAAGCAATGAGAACTATGCTATATGAACAGAAGATCCCCATTATTCTTTTTATTTAGTTCTCTATTATTGGACTGGTAGAGTGGAATCAAATATTCAAATGTTCCCCTATACTGTGTTTTTAAAAAAATCTACTTATAAAAATTGTCCTGGTCAGGGATATGTGTCTCAGTCCAGCAGTGTTCACATCTATTTTTCAACTGTATTCATTTTAGCCTATATATATTTTAAAGATGTATTCATGGTTTTGTGGAACAACCATTGCTTAAAGATCCGACTGTTGTCAACACTGCTGTCATTCTGGCACCAAGTTAAAAACATCTTTTTACTAAAACCTTTCAGGACTATTGATTTTATATAAGTTCACACATTTGCATGGATTTAAATTGTTCGTATTATTTAAACTGGGTTTTAAATAACTGGCTGGAATTCACACAGGGATTCACAGTCATGATCCCTACATATTCAACAGCATATGGAATGTGCAGGGATCATATATGTCCCCCAACCTGACTTACCAGGTAGCAGCTGCTGCGAGTAACAAGTGTCTGTTCTCCTGTTCGTTGGCGGACAGCAGACTGGCATTTCTGCTCCCATCCTGCCAGTGATATCCAACGTAAGGAGGAACTGTGACAGGAATCATGCTTTTGACGGTCTCGTCAGAGGCTATTGGCAGGAACAGAAACATCAGTCTGCTGGAAGGAACAGAAACACCAGCCTGTTGTGTCCTGATCGACAGGAGAAGACAGCTCTGTTGCTTGTAGTGGCTGCTATCCAGTAAGTCAATATAGTAGCAATAGCAATAGCAGTTACATTTTTTAACAGCTTATCAGTGCTAAGCACTCCCTAAGAGGTTTACAGTATGTTAGCTAATTGCCCCCTACAAGCTGGGTACTCGTTTTACTGACCTACAGAAGTATTGAAGGTTGAGTGAACCTGGAGCCTTGCAGGACTGAACTCACAATATTGTGGCTGCAGTACCCACATTTAACCACTGCACCACCAGGGTTCTCTCATTGAAGATGGGGGTTGGATTGAGGCAGGAGGCACTACTTAGTTAACTATACTTAACTAATTAGCTGATTCAGAATCTTAGCCATCTTCTTTTAACCTGTTAAATTGCTGAACACCTTTTGAGCCTGTTAATTTTTTAATTTTTTTATGATTTAAATTGATCATGTTGATTTCATTAGATGTTGTCCTGAAACCTTTAGATGTAGGGTGGGATATAAATATTTTAACAAAATAATACTGTGCCATTCAAAATGCATTGCCGCCTCAAGCAGCTGCATTGCCTGATGTGAAGGCTCTGCCCCACAACAACTTCTAATGCCTGCTGAAGTTGTTGCTGCATACCTCTCAGCTCTCATGCTGTTTCACTGGGACACCCACAGGTATTGCTCCCTCTTACCCAACTGCTTTGGTTGTTTATGTAGTCATTCTGAACTGCTGTTATGGTGCTGTGAGCTGATCCATGGGGTTGAGTGTATCCAACAAAAACAAAATTCACATAGTAGAGTTTTGAAAAGAAATATTGTCAATTTTAATTTTCAGTGGTTGAGCTCTCAACATTTAGGTAATGGTTATCTCCTACATGCTTCTCTTAGGAGTGGAAAGATCACTGGTAAACTGTAAGCCCAGTTCTAATCTCTTAAAGAAATTGATTCTTAATGGAATTGACTTTCTTACACATTAATGACTGTTGTTCTTCCTGAAATATAACACGGTTGACAGAGTATTCCTTGTCATCTTTGCAGCAGTATGCAATATCGATTCTAATCTAATGCTAGATCTTTGATCTAGCTAAGTGCACTGAGAATCCACAGATTTTGACCTACAGCTCAAATATTTGCTCTCCTTTTAAAAAGTCTATTATATACACAGGCTCATATGCAGGATTCAAGAGGCTTGCCTAAAAAAGAACAGTTATTACAGATAGCTCACCACGCTTTGTATTGCACTAAAGAGGGACACTCCAGGCAGAGAAATTAGGGGCTGCTTTGGCTTAACTTGTGATGTGAGACTTTGAATTGTTCTTTGGAAGAAGAGCCACGGCAATTAAGTGAGGAAACCCTACCAGACCATTCTATTTGCACCTGAAAGCAAAGGATCTCATGTATGAATGTTTCCCTTTTCCTGTATTTTGCACAGAGTCAGGGAGAACAGTTGAAAAATACACATGAACACAGTTTAGTTAGTGGGGAAAAATATATAAAAATATGGGTATTGGGAAAAATTCATATCAAAATATGCACATATGGGGGAAAGGATACAAAAAGTTGTATAACCCAATAGGAAGTGGGAGAAAATGAGAACGCTGATTGGAATATAAGAAACCCAGTGAAAAAGAAATGAGATCTCCAGATCCTCAGGATTACATCCTTAGAAATGTAGCATTTGGGTGAAGAGGTGAACTGTTTAGTAAAAGTTGCAAATGGAAAGGCACATTCTGAAGTTTCATTGATTGCAGAAATTATGATGGCCAAAATACATAGGCAAGTGAAGTATAAGCCATGGTATCTTATCAACACAGGTGTTCAAATATTGACCAAGAATCTTTTTGATGTATGACAGACTTGGGCAGAGTGAGTGTCCATACACTCTCTAATTGTGAGGCTCACAGAAACTTCTGATTCTCTGATCAGAAAATTGTTGTCATAATTTTCTAGTCATAACTTTCTAGTCTATTAGATTCTTAACCATTTTGATTTCTATCTTTGCCACAAATCTGTTGTACTTAGGCATATTATAGGCACTATAGAAGTAACGCCTGGTGGAACCTGGTGTCCTGTAGTGTGTTTTTGGATTGACTGCTCAGGGCTAAAAGAATGTATGTTTATCATGGGCTACTGCTGGTAGCATTAGAGTCAAAATAGAGAACTGATTTCCAATCCTCATGCACATGTGGCTCAGCAGTTTGCACTGAATTTTATCTCTGCCAGGACTGAGTCCTCAGATCAGTGCTAACTGTGTGATAGTGATGGGATTCATTGGCCTGGCCAGTGACTCCTAATTTAACTTTTATGGTTTTGTGCTAGGACCTAATGTGGTTCAACCAGGTTCAGATTTAACACAATATTCAGCTACATGTGTGAGACAGCAGCATGCATATATACACGTACATACACGGACGCATATTCACAATTGATTATTGTATTCAGACAAATACTCTCCAGTTTACTGGGGTGTGTCTGAGTTGGCTGGAGACAATATGATTGCAGTGGTTCTGCTCCAACCACTAGAGAAAGGATGGTGGATATATTGCCCTTCAGGCTTTGCTGAACTTCAGCTCTCAAATTCCTCACCATTGAAGGAGCTGGCTATAGCAGACAGGAGTTGCCATCCAACATTTGGAGGACCATAAGTTCCTTACCTGTGAACTAGAAGCAGACTAGCACTCTTTCAATTGCATGGGGACAGCAGGCGACTAAGCACTCTGCCTCAGGCGTTCTAATATGTGAAGCTATTTTATACCATGTCAGTAGTCTATCTAGCCCAATACTAATTATTCCTGTCTCTCAGGCAAGACTTGTGCTCCAAGCACTAATATCCAACACTGTGTAACTTTTAGAGATTTTTGAGACTGAAGCTGAAACCTACCTGATGCAGACAGTATCACTGAACCATAAGCTCCAACGGTCCCAGTTTGACAGAGACAGTCCTGATTAATCCTCTGTCATTCCTCTTTTTAAACTGTTTCCTCAGCTGCTTCCTTCAACTTTCCTCCTTTGTACTCAGGTTACTTTGGTTGCTGCAAATCGAGATGAAAATGCAAAAGTAGTTTGCAATTAATTGGCCTAGCAGGGAGAAAGGATGGGAGGTGGTGGAGTCTTGCCCTTCCCAGTAGGATCAGGCAAAAACAAATTGCTTCAGCCTCTCCTGGCTTGCGTGTTCTTCTTCAATAATAACTTTTGCTATCTTAGCCATGCTCTGATGTTGCTTAGCTGCACATGTCCTGGTTTTCATCTGTGTAATGTTGAGGGTGTGCTGAATTATATGGTCCTTCATTCCTGAGCTCCCAGCTGCAAGGTAAGCTGGTCGAACCAGTGGTGGGGTAATGCTGAAATTCCCTGGAATACTGAGACCTTTGTGCTCCTGGGATTCCTCTTCTTCTTGCTTTTGGAACACCCAATCCACTGGTGACAAAAAGAATGCAAAGTGTATCCAACATAATTCTATATGTCATGTATATTGCTGAGCGTCCGATTATATCTAATTAATACTAAAAAGTTTATCAAATAGTGAGATTCTCTGGACTGAACGAGGTGTATTCTTTCTGGGTATTTCTGAACAAGCAAAACTTTTGTTAAAAGAATATCTTCAAAGTTATGTTTCATTCCTCCCCAGACTTCTGAATTAGGTAAAAGATATCTAGGCCAGTTTATGTTACTGAAAGCTGGAATGCTTTGAAGACCTAAGGTTTAAGACTTAAGAGCTCATGCAGAAAAAGACAGGGGAAGGTAAATTTTATCTTAAGATAAACATTTACTCAAATACAGTGGTAAGACAGTAAGCTCCAAATGTTTCAGTCTCTCGCAGGATACTGCAATGATGAAACAAATCTCCATGCATTCCAGAGCTGACACAACAAGTAAAACTAATAAGGAAGTCTGCTGAACAAACCATGTAAACCTATGCGCACTAATTTGGGATTACTTCAGAGTAAACATACAGAAGATCCGGAAATGCAATTTTTATTCTGCAGAGATGTAAAAAGTTAAACTGGGGAAAATGTATGATGGGCTAATAGGCACAGATCTTTCTGCTATTTTTTTGCTCCACAAAACTAGTAACAGCAGCAACTGAGACAGTTTCTTAAGGCTTTTCTTGCTCTTCTGTGCCCTTTATTTGATCATTTGCCAAGGCCCTTGACTAGTGCCAAATCAAACAGCACAGCACCTCTGTAAGTTCGCTCTTGGGAGCTATGGAATTCAGCAGCTAAAGAGCAACACAGGATGTAAAAGGTGCAATTATACTGGACTTCCTGGACTTTAGATTCAAAGTGTTTTACTTTTAATCTTATCTCATAGGTATCTGAAACTGGGAACTCCTTAGATAAAAATTACTCAAATGCTTTCTGTGATATAGATCTTAAACTATGTAAACCTAAGGTATGCCCATAAAGTATGGAAAAAATCCTGCTTCATTCCTTTGAAGTTCTGAGCTGACCAGCAAACCAAAACATTCTGTGGCACATCCAAGACTTCCACAGGCTTCCACAGGCTGGAGCTTCTTTTAACAAATGCATCTTCAACAGATGAAAACAGACTAATTTCATATATAAATCTGAGAAAAATTTCTATACCAGGACTTTTTACTGCATTTAATTCCCTTTGGTATGCCACTTTTAAATTTCATACATGTGTCATATACATATGGTCTCCAATTTTAGATTATTGTAGGGCTCTGATTTATCCTCTTGGGGCTTTACAATAGTGTAACTGGGCTTTATTGTAATGGATATACTTTTTCCAACATTTGTTAGCAGCTATCCAGTACAGAGGTATCCAAATAGCCAGTTTAGAGAGGTGCATTTAGAATTCTCAGCCAGGGACCTCTTTGACCTCAGTAAACGACAAACCTCAGAATTCCACAGGATGTTGAAAGTGGAATAACAGCACTCTAAGGCCATTTCTGCACAGGGTGAGGGAATCGCCCCGTGATGCTACTTACCGGACTTTCTGGCTCCCCTGTCCAGTCCAGGCTGCTCTGGAGCAGTGTGTGGCTGTCGCTCCTCACTGCTCCGGCGTCAAAAATGGCAGCTTCCGGTTGGTCGAGGGTCTTGACCAACCGCTGAAGCTCGCCAGCCTAAAGCCCGCCCCTGGCAGATCTGCATAAGGGAGCAGGCTCTCAGTGGCGCACTCTGTGCTCTTGAAAGACCTGTTTTTAGCGGTCTTTCAAAAGCACGCTGGACGACCACTTGGGGTCATTCCGGAGCGGGCTGAGGTGCAGATCTATGTTAAGTAGGTCTGACCAAGTCCGCTCCCAGGTGCAGACGTCCTCCCTGGAGGACACTCCGCACCATTTTAAAAACCCCATGTGGAAATGGCCTAAGAGTGTAGTGCGGAAATGGCCAAAGTTTGCTAAAAAACAGTAAACAGGCAAGGAAGACCTTTTTTAAAAAAAAGCAAACTTGCACCCTTACTTTTTAAAATTCTTCCTCCTTTCAGCATTTTTTCCTCTAAATCTTTGAATTTAATTTAAAACACAGAAAAGGTTTGTTTGTTTTTTTTAAAAAAATGAGGGTTGGTGGGAAAGGGAAGCAGGCCTTACAGAAAAAAAAAACTGTCATGCCCTGCTATACCTCTAAATCAAAGTATTTCGCATTTGTATTCTTGCAAACTCTTTGTGAAGTAGGTCAAAATTGTTCCTATTTTACAGTTGGAGCATTGAGGCTAAATGAAAGCTAAATGACAGTAACTTACCCACAACCATCCAACGTAAATTTGATAGCAGAGCAGCTATCTGTCCTGAATTATTCTATATAAGGCTGAAGGCCCTTGATGGAGAATATTCTGGTTCTCACAAAACCTGGGTGACCTCAAGTTATCATTTGCTTTCAGTGGAATACTAAGCTTTGCTGTACGTACAACTTCTTTTCAAGGACCATTGTATCAGAACTCACTACTCCCAGGAACAAAATAATAGAAAAGCAAGCTTCTAATCGAGCTGGTTTCCCCCTCCTTACCCACCCCCCTTTTGTGCTGTTTTAGTGTTCAGGCTCAAATCTTTTCCACAGCAGATCAATACTGAACTTGTTTGCATTTACAGGACTACCTTTACAATTGGTTTAGGTACTTGGATGTATACAGAGGTCAGTTCGGCTGGAAATGCTTGGAGAGAAACTAAATCTCTTTTACCTGTTTGTGTTTGAGTTGAGAAAATTGAGTTGAGAAAAGAAAATTCCATTTTTCTTTTCAGGAAATAGGGTTGTTTTTAACTGCAGCAGCTACCCTTTATTTATAATTTGTCAGCACCTTGTAAGACTCAAGTGGGGGGTTTGGTGGGAGTGGGGTTCAGCTTCCATTTCTATTTTCACATTTCTATTTTCACACCAGAAATGAAGTGCTACTCCCTCCTCCCCACCTTGCCACAAGTTTTATTGATATGGTCAATATCTCTGTGAGCCTGCCTGAAATTTGAGACCCTGAGGAGAGGCCCTGTTGCCTGTCCCACTACCCCATAAGACAAAGTTGGTGGCTAAACATGACAAGGCTTTCTCTGTAGCCGCATCCCAACTGTGGAACTCCCTCCTGAAAGGAAGTCAGGCTGGCTCCATCCCTTCTGAGTTTCTGACTAGCAGGCTGTGCTATTTTGCCTGTAAATGAGGGATGGCTGCTCTTGCTATTTTAACTACCAATGGTTTTGAAATTATTTTTAAAAAGTTGCTTCAGTCTGTTTTTAAATGGTTTTTATTTGTGCATTTAATACTTCAGATGTTATCTACATTAGGGACCCTGGTGAATTAAAAGGCAATAGATCAATGCTGCAAATTTAAAAGATAAATTTAAACTTCTGACAGTGATGCCCTGATGAAGGTTTTGTGTGTGTGAATATGTGTACATGCACCTTCAAGTCACCAGTTGACTTATGGTGACCCCATGAATTTCACAGGGTTTTCTTAGGCGAAGAATATTCAGTTTTGCCAGTTCCTTCCTCTGAAATATTGCTTACAGCACCTGGTATTCATTGGTGTTCTCCCATCCATGTACTTACCAGAGCTGACTGTGCTTAGCTTTCAAGATCAGATGGAATCTGGTGCTTTTAAGGCATTATTTAGAGCTATATTAACCTTTGTAATCATAATTTTTGCCATTCGATAGTCTCAACATCAATGATAAGGGGTTAGATTTAAGACTCGGTAGAGAACATTAATTCTGTGGAACAACTTTCTCAGTGCCATTATTGTGACACTTGTAGGAATCAAGCATCAGGAACTTGATCCAAAAATTCTTTGAAGAAGAAAGAGGAGCTTTGTAGGATGAGCAGATGAATTGTACTCATCCATGTTCATAAATCTAATCTGCATTTTCATCGGCCCATTTCTAACCATGTACTTTTGTTGTAACCCAATACATCTGCTAGATTCATTCTCACTTCTATAGTTCCCTGTGCCTCTTAAAAATTCTTCTACAGAGAGATGGGAAACTCTGGAATGTTTTTAGTGCCATGGATGGCCACAGTGGTGAAGGGAGGAAAACCCCAGTTTCTTTGGCATTGGATACTAAGGTCCATCACCAGAACTTGGTCATACCTTTTAATGCATTTTTGCAACCTGAGGTATTTTTGTCTTTGTTCTTATGTTCATCCAAGTCAATTTGAACTTAGGGTTTATTATGGAATATTTATTCAGAGGTTTTCCACTGCCTTCCTCTTAGGCTGAGCAAGTGTCACTTGCCCAAGGTTTTCAAGAGGGTTTCTGTGGCTGAGTGGGCATTCAAACCCTGGTCTTTCAGACTCCTAATCCAGCAGTCAAACCACTACACCAGGCTGGCTCTTGTTGCTATTCTTAGACTTTACCAATATTTTAAAACAAAAATATGTATTTCATTTTAGGTCCATCAGGCAGCTTTGTAATGGACAAACTCATACTAAGAAGAGTTCTTCAATCAATGGAATGGTGTACAACAGGTCACAGAGATCTTCTGTTCTTGTTAGTTCCATATCTGTAATAAGTTTTTTCTTTCTTTCTCTTTTTAGAAGATGACATAGCAATAGAAAGGTCATGCTGCATCACAATAAAAGTTAGGCCATTTTCGCACTAGACTGCTATAGTGCTATTATTCCACTTTCAATATCCTATGGAATGCTGGGGTTTGCAGTTTAGGGAGGGGCCTTTGAAGCCCTATATAATAGAACTATAACAGTCCAGTGCGGAAATGGGCCTAATCTACCACATCATCTTATTACAAGGATTGGACAGTCTGATGTTGGTAGGAAGCCAACAAGCAGGACATGCGACAGAAACAATTTTCTCCTGTCGACTGCCATTTAAACTGGCATTTAAAAGTATACTGCAAGAATGGGTAACTTGTGATCCTTCAGTTGTTGGAGTTCAGATCCCATTGTACTTTACCACTTGCCATGCTGGGTAGGACTTATGAAAGTTACAGCTTCCCAGCACTTTGAGGGCCAGAACTTGCCAATACCTTGTATATTGCTTCTGGACATGAACATTTCAGCCAGAAATATTCAGCTATGACATAAAAGTTCATGTGAAGGATAATTTGTCTCCTTCCTGTCTTTGGACTGTTTCTGTTACCACAGTTTTTCTAAGACTGTAAGTAGTCTTCATATACAATTAATAAACTAGCCAGAGTTTGATGAGATGACTTTTCTGGAGTAAACCTCTTGGAATCAAACCACAGTTATGATGTCTGAAGGTTTCTGGGAGTTGTGGTCTCCCCAAAGTAACTTTGCATTAAAATATATAAAGTAATCCTGTAGCACCTTTGAGACTGAGAAAAAAAAATCTGAACATCAGCTTTTGTTGATTCTTGTCCCTGATTTCTGTCATCTCATATGCATCTGATGAAGTGGACTGGACTCCCTGAAACTTATGCTATAAGTTTATTTTTCCCAGTACTTCAGGATTCCTTTATGTGCTGTCTTTAGTTTTCTTGTTTTCCATTTGCAGCTTCTTGTATTTTAAATAAAGCAAAATGTGTAAGGTATACTTCACCTACCCTAGATTGTCTGAAAAGAAAAACTATACACAAAATTGCTTCTCAGCCTCTTCATATGTGAGAAGCATGAGCTATTATTTAGCAATCCTCAGCAATATCTCAAGATTGTTTAGGCGGAGCACAGAAATGAAGGAAACTTGAAATGTTAGATATTTCAAAGAGGAGATTTTAAGGTCCTGATCCAAGAAGTGACTACAACAAACACTTCACTACAAGGAAATGAAGAGATAACTAAGGTTGCAAAGTTTATCCAGTAACTGTAGAGTTCTGGACTTTAAAGTGCTTCCACCCAAACAAATGCGTTTAGCCCATTGCTTCTGTCTACCATGAAAACAGATTACCTGATGCATCTGAAAGTAGTCAGCAAATGGAAGCACTGAACCCAGATTGCTGTAATAGGAGAATGAACTCTGGTATTAATATGGTAACCAAGGGGAATTTTTTATAAAGATTTTCAGCAACCAGTTAGTCCACATGCACTCAGGGGTGCCCCTGATCTCACTGAGAGAAGTTCACTCCAAAAATGGTGGGTTGAAGTGTCCCTCCTCTTTGGGCAACAAGCTGCTGGTACTTGCACTTTAACAGACTTAGGATCACTGGAACCCTACAGAAAGTAATGAAGCTTTACAAAGCAGTTTATAGATCATTCTGACTGATGGCTAGTGTCTTGCATAACATATATGGAGCTCTGTCATCTAATCTGAGAACTGGATGGAAGAAAAGATAATGGAGGCAGGCTATTCAAGGTGAAGGATCTGCTTTCTTAGGTCATTTCTGCACTATACCATTGTAGAGCTATTATTCCACTTTCACTTTCAACATCTTATCTTATCTTATCTTATCTTATCTTATCTTATCTTATCTTATCTTATGGATTAACACAGACCTAAGTTAACTCTTGTGCAGGCAATGGGAAAACCATGGAGAACAGGTGCTGAAAGAACCTTACTGTACATGCAGATCTTTAGGCGGTACTTTCGCTAGTGACCAACTCGTATGAGACAGACCAACATGATAGCATGCCAAATGTGAAAGATTCTTTCAAATGGTACTCTTTCTGCAACACTGTGACCACAGCTATGGGCTGTCTCACAGCTTATTCATGAAATCAGCATGTTAAATAGTCTGAATGTTAAATATTAAATAGTCTGAATAACAGACTAGACAATATTCACAACTGGACTGGCTATGAGTACATCCTCAGAGACATGCCATGATATGTGTCCGTACAGATTGAAGCCAGGTTACCCACTGAGGTGCAAGTTGGAGCCCCTCACTTTGGCCAGGAAGCTGATGGTAGTGGGGGTAAAAACATGGAGGAGTCCAGGAAAGGGTATCCACCCTATAGAACTATGGAAAGGATCCATTTCCATATCACTCCAAGATTCTCCATCCCTGCTTTATCTGTGTCCTATCTCAGTCCTGGCACAGCTGATAAGTCAAACAAAACAAACTGAATATCTCCCAGCTTGTTACTTACTTCCAGGCAGTAAGCAAAGAGTCATAAATAAAGTCCAACATAAACAAGGGTTTCATGACAAGGGAGTATCCAAGGTCAATCTGAGTATTTGTCAAGGCATCCAGCAAGGTAGCAGGTCAGATAAGCTCTGACAACTCCTGGAGGTGAAGGACGCCAGTGAAATAGACCTAAAGCCTAGTGCAGCTGTGCTTTCACTGATTGTTGCCAGTTATCAATTCTGAGAGAGTGAGGCTGGGTCCCTCTTTGCTGCCTGTGCTGTGCAAAGCTCGGTCTAGGTAAGTGTTCTTCTGTATCTGAAGAGTCAGGACTCTCTGTTGGAGCTGGCACTGCCCTCTGTTCTGTTTCTGGCACTGTAACTTCTCTTGGTACAGCAGATCCTAACATGCCCCCTGTTTCAGTCTCTGGCGTGCCCTCTGCTTCAGACACTGAGCAGAGTCTATGCTCTGTCTGGAAGCAGGGCATGACAATTGGGCCTAGTATCCTGTCTCCCAAAAATCTAGCCAGATATTTCCAGGAAGTTCACACTCAGGGATGATGACTGTAGTCTTACCCAAGTGTTATCCCTTAGCAACTGATATGAGATGGCATAATATTTCTATATCTGGAGGTTCCATTTATACACTATGTTGTTATATGCTTTCAAGTCAACTCAAACTTATGTAACCCAGTCCTAGGGTTTTCTTGGCAAGATTTATTCAAAGGAGACTTGCCACTGACTTCCTTTTACACTGAGAGAATATGACTTGTCCAAGGTGATCCAGTTGGGAGGATTTGAACTCTCATTTCCCAGAGTTCAACCCTCAAACCACTACACCACATTGGCTCACATCACAACTAGCAGCCACTGATAAACCTCCATACTCTATGAATATGTCTAATCCTTTTAAAGGCCACATAAGCCAATGATTACTACCACATTCCATGCCATTGAATGCTAAACACTAACTATGGGGCCAGAGTGTGGTTCCCGGAAATGAAACAGCTTTTTCCATCTGCAAAAGGCAGAGCCATCAGTGTAGTCAAGGAAAGGTATTCTTTGCTGATTCTGCTGATTCACTCTCCCCTGATGTTTTCTATGTCCCAACAAAATCTGAACAAAAGAGTTGAGGATGTCTCTCCAGAACAGTGTCGGAGATACTCCCACACATGGAGGTTGAAATGCCTGGTCCAACCCTATGTTCTAAATTCAGTTGTCAATAGAATAAGCCCAATAAATCAGTGGAACTTATAAATCAAATGTATGTAAATTCTATTGATTCAAAGGATTCTACTCTTGTTGGGATTACCAATGAGTTTTAAATGTGTATATTATTAACAGTACGAGCTATCTAACAAAGTGGGGCAGGGGATTGTTTCATTGTTTTGCACATTAAAACCACATGGAAATCCCCTTGCCAAAACAGAATATATTTATATGTGTGCATATTTAAAATCTACAGGCTAGGGAGCATTATGCCAAATTGGTAAATTATTGAAAAGCACGTTCTTTCAAGCTGAGACTAAATTTAATAAATAATTCAATACAGTGGACCTTCTGATGGTATTGGAATCCACTGATGTGACTATAAAGCATTAAGGGACTCCAGTGTAATGATTAATGTGGAACAAATCTCAGACAAGTCATTTATGTTTTATAAAACCTTGTTTCTTTGTATAGAAAAAAATGAAGGAATTTCAAACCATTCTTAGCAGTCAATTGAGAACATATGATAAATAATAGTCCTTTAGTGGAAAACATGCCCTCTGATCCCCCCAAATAAAATTAAATTAGCTACAGCAATTGTGAGCATGCCCTATTTGACATCTGAAGAGAACAATTGTGCTAACTATTGGGATATTCAGGATCAGGCAACCATGTCTGATCAGACAGCAGTCAAGTAAGAGGAGAATGCCAATGGAGGAAGAATCATGCCAAGTATGACTGAACACAGGCTAAACCTCTATCAGCCTATATTGTGGCAATAATGGTGGCAGAGACAGAGTTCTTTTCTAAGTACCATTTTATCTTCTTAGTACTTCAGTTGAAACCATGAAGAAAGTTGAGGGAACACATGGTAGCCGGTGCTGCTCAAAATCTACATGACACTGCTAGGAGAGATTACTTGGAGACATAAGATGAGATGCTACCAGTGGCAAGATGACAACCAGCTCTGTTTCATCATTTCTCCAAATCCAGGTGAGACTGTGGGAGTTATGAATAGTTCCTGCATGCAGTAATGGACTAGATAAGAACCAATAAATGAGGCCATTTCCACACTATACTGTTATAGTGCTATTATTTCACTTTCAACATTCTGTGGAGTTCTGGGGCATGTAGTTTACTGAGGCCAAAGAGCTCTCTGCCTGAGAATGCTAAAGGCCCCTCCCTAAACTGCAAACTCCAGGATTCCATAGGATGTTGAAAGTGGAATAATAGCACTATATCAGTGTAGTATAGAAATGGCCTGAGACTTATAATAGAATCATAGAATTTTAGAGTTAGAAGGGCCTAGAAGGTCTATCTAGTCCAACCTGCTGCCATGCAGGAACATACAGCAACAACATTTCTCAGAGATGGCCATCCAACCTAGAATTAGACTTGATTCATTCAAGCTGGTGGTGCTGTGTAAGTCAGTGCTTCTCAACCTGTGGGTCCCCAGATGTTTTTGGACTCCAGCTCCCAGAAGCCCTGAGCATTGACCATAGTGGCTGGGGCTTCTGGGACCTGAAGTCCAAAAACATCTGGGGACCCACAGGTTGAGAACCACTGGTGTAAGTGATTTGTCTGCTCAGCTCTTCAATTGTTCTGGAGGGGACTGCTCTCATACTGAAAAGGGGGACTCCAGTACACGGGCCTAATCTGGTCCAATGAGAGTCTAGATATATCCTGTAGGGTCAAATTGCTATCAAGGAGAGCCTCTTTTCAGTGGCAATATTCTGGTGGTAGAGTCTATCCACAGTCTCTCCAAAGGAGCTCACCTGACATCTACACTGTGCTATTTTTTTTGTATTGAGTGAAGGCCTTTTTATACTTT
>CAOKZL010004686.1:0-20052 GCA_948472985.1 Iguana delicatissima | reverse complement strand
ATAATCTGTACTCTGATAAAAGCTGGAGATATAGGAGACAAGTTCTCTCCTCCTTCTTGTAGGGTCTGATACCTCACTCTACACGCCTGTAACTCATTAAAAAAAGCAGAGATGTTGCTTTCTATGAGCTGTACATACTTCAGCTCTGTTGGGAGAAATCCCTTTCTCCACCTTTCCTTCTCACGAGACAGACGATGTCCAATCCTGTGCCTGTCATGATGGCGTGAATTTACTCAGGTGTAACAGCTGTTTTCAATCAAAGTACTAAGCGTACAAAAAAATTAATATGTAATCATAACAGAATCTCTCTAATTTTAAGTTTCTCTGCTCTGACATTCCAGTTATGAGACATCTTCTCCTTGGAGACCAACTGGCACCAACATTGCTGTCTTTCTGGCAACAAGTTAAAACGTGGCTGTTCTCAAAAGCCTTTATAGTCTAATTGGTTTTACATAAATCCTCAAATGGACATGGTGTTAAATCATTTTAAATTATTTCAACCAGTTTTAACCTATCCTTTTTAACTTCTTAAATTGTTTAATATGTTTCTTGCCACTTAAAATCATTTTTACATTTACAGTGTTCTAAAGCCTGGTTTTACCATGTGCTGTCCTGCAGTGTGTTCCTGGGCATTTCTTCTTTAACAAAAAACAGATGGTACCGCAGACAGAAGTAACATGCAAAGAACAGGGATAGGTTCCTATACCACAACATGTTTCAGCAAACTTCTTATTCAAAACTAACACTATGCAGATGTGAAATGAAACAACAAGGTCAGATAAGTTTTGCATTAATAAACAAACAAAAAAACCTGAACCGTCTAGAAACCACCTGAAAGCTTCTTTCAAAATGCACCCAGGATTTTTTTTTTTCTTCACCAGCCTCAACTTTTCTTACAATTTCCATTTTGGTAGGCAGACCTATAGATCTTTGCTTCTTGAACATGCCTAGGGTAGCTGATTAGATAAGTTTATCTGCTCTTCCCTTTTCTCTCCATTTTGCTGTTCACACATGCTCAGTAAGGGATTCTATGGGCACCTGCTACTAATCTTGCCTATTGCAGGCAGACACACACAGATAGGATCAGCTTCTCCCAGCTCAAGATTTGCTTATTGTATTATTACAGTCACACTGCTGCAATCTGACACTGTCAGTCTCTTTTCTCCATCTCTCCTTTATCATCTTCCCAATGCTGATGGAGCTAGAAAGATGACAAGGAAGAAAGGGAGCTGGGGGAATGTAGAAAGCCTTTGCAAAAAGGAGCTTCATTGTGAGAAACTTTGTTGAATGAAGCACAAGGATTCCAAGAAGCAGCTACCTGTGAGGTGGGTTAAACCTGCTTTAGATCAATGAAAGGCCTCAAAATGACTCTGAAGCTGAAAATGCAGGGCAAGCAACAGATGAAGAAGAGAGGCACCAACATATCATCCAGCTCCTCCAGGAACAAATCCTCCCATTGCACTTTAAACATACCGGTATATATTCACTTCCAGACCTGCAAAAAGATTGTGTTACTCCTTGTTCCTTTCCTGGCTCAACATATGTACCATAGTAGGAAAAAGTACAAAGGTAGGACTACTGGGAAAAGATGGGACAATTACAATTGAATGATGATATCCTCTGGACCTCTCCCCATAAAATTATGTGAATGAGGCACAAGGATTGTGCTACAAAAGCCTCACCTGGAAGCACACTCATTTGAGGCAGGCATTCCTGGCCAGGCCAAAAATGAAAATTTCCAAGTTCCTGCTCCTGACCCTCTTTTTCCAAGGAAGACCTCCCTTCCTCCTTTTGGGCACAACAAGCATATCAGGAGCATGTTAAAAAATGGTCAGCTGAGTGTTTGCCAGTTTGACAACTCAAAGACAATGGGCCCATTCACACCATGCAATTATAGCACCATGATTCTGCTTTAACTGTTCCATGGAATTCTGGGATTTTGAGCTCGGGGAGAGGCATTTAGATTTCTCACCCAGAGAACTCCAGTGCTTCACCAAACTGCAGGATACAACCATGACAGTTAAAACGTAATCATAGCGCTAATGGTGGGCCCACATGTGCAGATTAACACTTCTCATCCAAACAGCAAGGAAGCATGCTACCAAATTTTTTCAAAAGGCACAGTATACATAGCGATGCTGCTTCAGCCAGCCTCTCTGATTCAAGGGAATACTAAACACGGTAGCCATGAAAGAAAAACAACTCAGCTTCAACTTTTCTACCAAACTGGGATCTAAAGAGGGGGCAAGATCACAAGACATGTTCTAGAAGGAACCCCATCCGCCTTGGCCACCACTTAACCTCTTCAAGTTAAATGCAACCTTTTATAGATAAACAATGAAAGCAAAACCTTGCCTGAATTCAAGGTGCTGGTGATAAAACTTGAAGTCCTAAATAGCTTGGGATCTCCATACCTGAGGGAGTATTTCTCCCCATCTATACCTGCCCATAAATTGAGGTCTGTTGGAGGAGCCCTTTTCTGTGATCCACTGGGAGGGGGGCGGTATGCTGTGGGGGACATGGGAGAAGGCCTTCTCTGCTGTAGCACCCCACTGATGGAATATCCTCTCCTTGGAGGCCTGACTGGCACCAATGCAGATGTCATTCTGGTGTCAACTCAAATCACGGCTTTCTGTTAAAGGTGTCAGAATCTAATTCATTTTATCCAGTTTACAGATGTGCTATGGTTGGTGTTCTTTTAAATGTTTTTAACTGGTTTTTAATGGTCTGGTTTTAAGTGCTAATTGATTTGATATATTTTTAGTCTTTTAAAATTACTATTATTGCTGTTTATTGTTAATGTTTGACATTTATGAATTTCATGGTTTTTAAAATCACTTTTATGTTTTATTGAAGCTTTTGTACAGTTTTTAAGCTGTACTGTTTTAAAATATGCTGTTAGATGCCTTCAGTCCCATTACTGGGAGAACAGCAGAATAATAATAAAATACTTAAACAAAATAAATAAATAAAATCTTGACAACAGAGCATGAAAGTAACCAGTCCATAAGATGTTAATTGATTTCAATTCTTCTGCTACCTGTGAATTTTCAAATATTTGTAGAATCAGAAGAAGACTCCTAAAAAGTAAAGGCAAGTAGGAATATCATTCAACATTTTGACAGCATGGGAAAGGAAAAATAAAATCTGACTGTACCAGATGGATCAGAAGCTGTACTTCCTATGAGCTTAGATCAACCTGGAGTTAATTCAAATTTCCACTTCTTTCAAATTGTATGTAGCTGCAAATTCAGACAGAGCTAGCTGGCCATTGACTGAAGACTCAGGAAAGCTGTTTTGACAGTTGTTGCCTTAGAGGAGTGAAAAGTTATCACAATGATGCTGCACAACATCAACCTCATCATTCAGGGCTTTTCCTCCCACGGCCCTGCTTAAATGTATTTTTTAAGCAGGATCCAGCAATCTCACTTGTCTGCTTCATGAAAGAGAAAGGTGAACCAGTCCCTGATGAGAAAGACGAGCCCAGGGCTTCCTCACAATGCTCAGAATTGCAGGAGATAATAGGAAGAATTACTTTTTAAAGACTACAACTCCCAGAGTCCTCACCAGCCATGCTGGCTAGGGGATTCTGGGAGGTGTGGTCCAAAAGGTGGCTTTTTCCAAGCTCCGAGGTACACGAGGGAGAGAGGTGATCTCTGTTCTCCAGTTGTGACCGGCCTTAGCTCTGTGCCTTCTGGATGCAAGCAGTGCCAAAACATAGCTCTATTTTCCCTCTCTAACTCCAACAATGAGGGAGCAGACACAGACTTGTTTCTGCAGCTGCTATGCAGGTGGAATTCAGACTGCTGTGGCAAAGGCAAGCTTTTGTGTCTCAGCCACCCTGCACCGGATGAGCTAGAGGGTGAGTATTAAAGGTGGCGTGGCTTGGCTTGTTCTTCCACTTGTCAGGTTGTTAGAGCTTCAACCACCTTGCAAATGCAGATACAAAGAAAGTTAATCATGTCTGTCACGTGATACTTGATCTCTCCTGGAGTGGAATGGTTGGGGCACATGCATCAGTTTCCAACCTTATGCTGTGAGGCAACAGCATATCATGAGGTCTTTTCACACACTATAGGGTTGTAGCACTATGATTACACTTTAACTGTCATGGCAACATCCTATGGAATTTTAGAGTCTGCAGCTTGATGAGATACTAAAGCTCTCTGGCTGAGAATTCTGAGTTGTGTGGGTACCCTGAAGTTGCCTACTAAAATTCTTGGCAACCCCAAGAATTTCATAGGGCTTTCTTAGGCAAGGAATACTCAGAGGTGGTTTTGCCAGTTCCTTCCTCTGAAATATAGCCTACAGCACTTGGTATCATTGGCAGTCTCTCATCCAAGTATTAACCAAGGCTGGCCCTGATTAGTTTCCATGATCTGGCATTACTTCTTTAACAGAAAATTGGGTGGCAGGCAGAAATAACATGGAAAGAACAACTGTAGGTTCCTACGGAACAAAAAAGAAGAGCAACTGAACATGTTTCAGGCAACTTTTTATTTAAAACTAGCAATATGCATGTGTGAAATGAAACAACTAGGTCAGGCAAGGCTTGCTGAAGTACAGAAAAACATGTGAACCTTCCAGAGACAATGTTAAAGCTTCTTCCAAAATGTATCCAGGATGACTTCTTTAATTCACTAGTCTGCACTTTTCTTGTGATTTCCATTTTGGTAGGCAGAACTACAGATCTTTGCTTCCTTAACATGCTCAAGGTAGCTGGTCAGGCAGATTTACCTGCTTTTCCTTCTCTGTTTTGCTGTTCGCATATACTCAGTAAGAATTCTAGAGGCAGCTGCAGTTTACCTTGCCTATTGGTACATAAGCACACACAACTACAACAGAATCAGCTAGAACAGAATCCCATTCTTTCCTAGCTCAAGTTTACCGCATTGTTCACCGCACACATGCTGCTGCATCCTAACATTAAAAGTATGTGTTTTTCTATGTCTCTTTTACCATCCTCCCAGTGTCAATGCTGGTAAAAAAACCTTTCATCTAAATAGAGGATGAGGAAGAAAGGTGGGTGGGCAGATGAAAAAAGCAGTTTCTCTATCAGAGGCTTAATTAGCAGAGGTATGCCTGTAACTGTCACCAAAAGAAATGAGAGTGAGTTCCCCTTGTTCATGTTGTTACTGGTAGTTTTTTTTCTGGTCTTTCTTTCCAGGAGCACTTTGAGAAATCTCAAGTACTTTTCTTTAAAAAAAATGATTGCACTGGTAGCACTGTCTCATAGTCCTCCAAGAATTCCACTCAAGTAGCTAACTACAGTGCCCACTAGTAACTGTGGTTCAGTTGCTGAACCAACACAATGTGTCTGCAGCAGAGCCTGGAAAAGTTACCTTTCTGGGCATCTCCCAGGACACTCAATCAGTATGACAACTGTTGTTGTGAGGTTCTGGAAGCTGCAGTAAAAAAAAAAAAAACTCTTGGAAATCTATCTCTGGTCAGGAACACAATAATGACAGGTATACTACGAACTCTACTTTGAAATACAACAGCGCCAACACACTAATGGCACAGTATATACTAGTTTACTCATGTTTTCATTTCTGATTTTAAATCCGTGCTCCCCTTTAAAGAAACAATAATTTCATTGAGCTTGATACCAAATTTTGTTAATCAGAAACACTATTTTGTATCATTTTATTATTCACTATGCAGGCACAGGATTACAAATCCAAGAAAGAAATAATTAAAACAATTATCTCCTTCCAGCTGTTTTACAGTAGTTGTGAGACTATGAAGTCTCACAAGAATAGGGTTTAAGACAGGAGGGAGAATCATGCGCTCCCTCTCAGGAAAGGATGCAAGGCTCAGCAGTCCAAGTTAGCATAGTCAAAGGTGAAGAATGCTGGGAACTACAGTTCAGTAAAATGTGGAAAGGTGCACAATCCAACCTCACATTAAAACTTCCTATGAAACAATTACAGATCATTTTACCATTATTCTGTGAAAAGGGTTTTTTTTTGGTAAACACATACACTCTGTGGCAGGAGAATGGTATGAACACGATTTGCTCTTAAATCACAGCACAGTATCATAGGGTAAATTGCATGGTTATTTGCACAGCTTGAGAAAGAGAAAGAGAGAGAGAGAGAGAGAGAGAGAGAGAGAGAGAAATAAAGCAAGAAGCAAGCAGTTAACAGCAAATACCTGGTGTGCGTTCATCATGGCTCATGTTAAGCCACATATGAAGTGTAGCACTGCTTCTAGCAAGTAGCTAGACTTCTGGTCTACTGAAAGCAGACTACATATGCAGAAAAGCATATTAGTATTTCTAAAGTTTTGGAGGAAATGACAAGAGCGAACACATGCTAAACATATGCAAGTTTGGTAGCATCTCTGGAAAAAAGGTTATTTGGTAAAACACACAGAGTCTTTTTTACAAAAAAGCAGTCAAGAAATGGAATAATTAATTAAGAAGCCAACTGGGGAAAATTGCATGGTTTTTCGTGGTGGTGGAAATTCAATACGAATGGTATTTCCAAACAGACCCATCAGATCTTCTGCTTTTAGTTCTCCCCTCTTTTGCAGGAGTAGCTATGGGGAGGGGCAAAATGAGGCCATTGCCTAAGAAAACAAGGATCGTCCTCATAAATGAAATGTTCCCTAAATTTCCAGCACTGCAGTAACTTAAAAATTCAGTTGAGCATTTAGAAATGCAGTATAGGCTCCCAAAGAAAAGGAAAAGTTATCATGGGAATCCAAACACAGCAAATACAAAAGTTCTCGGTGTCAATGATTTTCAAAGTCTCACTTTCTGAGATGCTAGAAATTTGGGGAATGAAGGAAGACACAGACAGAATTCTTATTTGAGGAGCAAAGCCCTTATTTTGCTCTTTCTGTAGCTACACCCCTGTACCTTCCCATCTATCATCTCCCCCAAGAGCTAGAACACGGACACACATGCTCTGAGGACTGCAGGGCCATTTTTGTGATCCAGACCTTGGCAGACCACACCAGTGTGCTCAGAAGTGATTATTTCAGGCAACCAGAAATCACTTCTAAAGCTTTTTAAAATTTTTGCTGTGGGACGAGAGCATTTCAAGGCCCAAACAGGCCTCTTCAGTCTTTTTTCAGCTGACTGCTCCCTTTTCCCTAACCAATTTCTATTTTTTAAAAAACGTGATTCAAGAGATCCAGAGGGTAAAAGATGTACAGACACCTCCCTTATGACCAAACATGAGCCAGGCCCCACCTCTGATCTATAGATTATATGGAAAATGTAGCAAGCTTGTTTTCTGCTGCTCTAGAGACTAGGACATGGAGCAATGGCTTCAAACTACAGGGAAAGGGATTCCACTTAAACCTGAGGAAGAACTTCCTGATGGTAAGAGCAGTTTGACACTGGAATACACTGTCTTGGAATGTGGTAGAGTTTCCATCTTTGGAGGTTTTTAAACAGAGGCTAGATGGCCGTCTGTCAGGAAGCTTTGATTGTGTATTTCTCCATGGCAAAGGGTTGGATTCAATGGTCCTTGTAGTCTTTTCCAGCTCTATGATTCAAGTTCATATCATTTTACAATCTGAAAGCAAAGATTATACATCTGATACCACATTCTAGTCTATGGTGCAACAGCGTCTATGGAGAATGTCAATGGCTATTACTATTCCTTTGGGTTAGAAAGACTAATCCAAGCTTAAAATTTTGCTATATCTGATCTTATACTTTGAATCAGACTTGGCAATAGCCATGTTTTAGTTGCATGCAGGCAGTCTAGAAGAACAGCTGTATGCAGTCAGAGCTGGGACTGAGAGAAGCACACAACTAGTTTGCCAAACCTGGCAAGCCTTCAGGCCTGTATTGCTCAAGCAGCTCCTCATCTCACCTGCTGCCATGCTTTATAGCAAACTATCTATGAGACCAAAGGAGCTTATGATGCAACATAGCAAGTCTCCTGCTCAGTGACAAAATGTTGAAAATCCCTCTAGAAGTGTATTTTTCTATTTTGTCCTGTGTTCTGGATATTCCTGGATCTTAGCCAAAGGTTCCCCTTTCACACCACAACTAACACAAATGTGTGCTCAGGTGGGCTAATGAAAAACACTGTGGACAAGCTAAACTTTTTTCTTAACACACTTAGCAACAAAACTTGGTAATACAACGTAAGCCAGCCTGTTGAAAAAGTAGCCACAAGCCAATTCACAAGCTCCAGTTCATCTTCTGCAACTTGGGCAGAGCAAGGAGTTAAACCTATACAAACTACATGGGAAGCATCCACCATCACAGAAATGGAAAAAGCATAAGGAGCTGTTGTGTCCTGCTAGTTGTTGCACAAGCACTATCAAAACACTTCATCTAGTAAGGTCATCATAAGTTGTGTAATAGCATGTAAGAACAATCCAAGTCCTTTGCAAGTATAAAAATGGGGGTTCTGCATGCACTAAATGCAACATGGTACCAGCAAGGCACTATAATAGTTCTAATGGAAACTAAACAGAACACAAGGCCTGCTACAAAACCAATTCAGGAGAAAGGGGCACACTGACAAGTCATTTTACATGAAAGCCACTACGCTGGTATATTTTCAGCAAGAGCGTATAGCCTTATCATCATCAGGCTATATTAAGTTACATGTGCTCCATTTTCTAATGCAGTGGTTCTCAATCTGTGGTCCCCAGATGTTTGTGGACTTCAGCTCCCAGAAGCCCCAGCCACTATGGTCAATGCTCAGGGCTTCTGGGAGCTGAAGTCTAGAAACATCTGGGGACTCACAGGTTGAGAACCACTGTTCTAATGGTTTTGCCACAAGGACCAACTGTGAAGAGAACAGGAAGATATAAAAAACACTTATACTCAGGGCCATTACATTTTATTTTCCATACTCTTGTTTTTCCTGGCTCTAGAGTGGAAACCTTACTTTTTTTTTTTCCAGAAGGTGCCTTAAAGAACATAAAAATATGGCAGACTCACCATTATTAAACCACCAGGCTTTCCTGAAGAAGCACAGAAAGGGATGCCAGATTCCTTGAGTCAAATGTAAACATTTCCTCAATGCTAATTTTAGCAATAATTTCCTACTGCCTGTTGCTAAATAAGTTTGCTGTCTGCAAGCTCTCTTTATGTTAAATTTCAGCTGATTAGAATACATTCTTTTGTTCATTAGCTTTCCTCCTCCACAATGTTATCTAGTCACATTTTTATATTCTCCTTCATATTTCCCCTAAATTCACATCAGCTGACTTATCTCGCATTCAACAACTATAACTGGATTGCTGATTCTAGAACTCTGGTGGTTCTGATACAAAATTATTAATGGGTCTACTCTTTACTTTTAGTAAAGACCTATACACCTATATGTTCGGAAGAACATCCTATCAAATCGGTTGTTTAAAATTGTGGTTTGGGGAACACACGGATTTGTTGGAATTGCATCCAGAAAAAGATTCATCCCATGGGGATACAATTCCTCAAAAGATAGCCTGCTTGTGGCAACCAAGTTTTCCTTGGAACACATAGTCATGGTAGAGCATTGGAGGTGCCTATATCATGCTCAGCAACAGAAAAAGAGTCAAACCAGACAACTAACACAGTAAAGAGACTCAGCGTACAGGAGAACAGTGCCGACATGCTGTGAAGTTTGAACTATGATGCACTCTGAGTGCTGGACATTTACAAATGTTTAAGAGACTAGTCAAGCACATGACGTATTTGGCTATACCAGCAGTTTCATTTTAAAATGTTTTTCTCTGTATCTCATGGGTCTAGAAGTTGGAGTACAAAAAATTAAGAACAGAGGACAGGTGCTTTTATATCCAAAGGAAAGAGGGTTATAAAATATGTATCTTATTTCTTAAAAGCCTTTGCTCAAATCTTTACACTGCCCAAATAACACCATCAGAGAACAAGACTGAAGGTTTAGGAAATTATTTGGAAAAGTTGAGGAAAGAAGACTCCAACTGGGTGTGGGCACAGAAGTCTGACTGTCGTGGAAAATAAGCCCAGAAATTTGGCAGGGAGTGGTGGTGGGGAGATGAGGACAGGAATGGTATATCTGCAATTCTGCACTGCACACTGCAACATTTTACTGAAGATTCCCTCTCTTCTCCTCCCACCCTATACCAAATGTAAAACATTTAGCTTGCCTTGACCATGCAAGACTGTACTACTGTTAATCCGGCTTTACCCACCCTCCAGTCTTCTACATCAGTTGGATTACAAATCCCATGTAAGCCACTCCAGGAGCCATCTTTTGACGTGAGCACAGTAAAAATGCAAAACAAAACAAAAATAAATGTTGTGCAACTTTTCTGTTCTCTTTAGGCTGGCTAAGCAACCTTTGACTCCTGCCACAAATGAAGTTTGCTCACTAACTCTTTTTCCCCTTTCATCCTCCATCTCTTCAGACATGCCTATTAAAATGTTATAGAAATAGTCCTAACACATTTCTCAATGGACTTCATGTCTCCGACGCCTATGAAAACATACACCACAGTGTACCAGCTAGCTATCTCTACACTGCAAATAATACAAAACACCACATGTCTAGGTTGCTACAGTTTAACTTTGTTCATTTTCAGAAATTTAACACAATGCACAGTATCTTTGCCAGTTCCAGAGAAAGGGGGCAATCCTAAATAAACACTCAGGAAAAACAATTTGCTGCCTCTGTTTTCATCATGACCTGCTTCATACATACGGTAGCTCTTTTGTACGACTGAGTAGAAGTAACTTTCGCAAGAGCTTATTAGCAGTAACAACTAAAGCTATGATGCATAAGAAAAGAGATTCTATGACAAAGAAAGGAGTGTACATTGTCAACAATAAAAGGAACATTATCAGCAGAATGTTTTTAAAACTACCAACATTCTACAGTTACAGCACCTATGAACTACTGGAGGAAAAAAATCAAGGATGCTTTTAGCACCTGTAGAAATAGAAAGTAAAGCTACTCTATAAGCTCAGGAATCCTCAACAGTGTGATGCCTAAATCTGCATTCCTAGATGCTCTCCAGAGAGATGGTGTGGTGTAGTGGTTTGAGCGTCCCTCTCACTCTGAAGACCAGGGTCTGAATCCCCACTTAGCCATACAAACCCACTGGTGACCCTGGGCAACCCATACTCTCTCAGCCTCACAGGAGGGCAAAGACAAACCCCCTCTGAACAAAGCTTGCCCAGAAAACCCCCTGAGAGGTTCATATTAGAATTGCCATAAGTGGGGAAGGACTTGAAGGCACACAAGAAGAAGATGCCCCTTCATCAGAGTAAACCTTCCTGTAGAACTTGTTTCTCATGGCTTGGTGTCTCAACAGGAAGAGGCCAAAACTCCTGAGTACCAAAAAGTAATTGTTCCTGCCCTCGACTCAAGAGGTACCTTATTCCAAATCCATGAAGTGTGGGATTGAATAATGCTTCTCGATTTGCAGACACAGCACTCTGCATATGCCCCAAAGCAATCTCTCCCTATACAGATCTTTAAGACTGAAACACTAATCCTGACAACTGTTTCTGGAAACAGCAAGTTCTTTAAAGCCTTCTCTTGAAATAAACAAAGGCTCCTCTGTATCGCCCCGTCCCAATTTGATTTCTGTCCCCGTTCCCTTTCAAGTTTCATTTCCCTCGCCTCACTCCTAAAGTGGCTGAAGCCTGTATTTTAAAAAAACAACAACAGAACCTCACGGCTAAGACCAACAACGGACCGTGCCCCTGGCCATGTGCAGAGCGCCACTGCGACAGCCAGGCAGGCGGCATCATCCGGGCAAGGGGCTCACCTCCTCCCCGAAGTGGACCACCTTCTGACCGGTGTTGATGCGCAAGTTCGGGTAGCAGGCCGGCGGCGGGGGGCCTCGGGCGACCCCGCGATGGGCCGCGTACCGGGCCTGGATGTGGGGCTCCACCAGGCTCTTGTCGATGATCTCGTCCTGCTGGCGAGGCGGCAGCCGCTCCCACTCGGGCCCGTACCGCTCGCGGATGCGCTCCTTCTCCGCCATGATCTTGCGCGCCATGGGGTTCAGCGAGGAGAAGTAGCTGAAGCGCTTCCGCTCCCGCTCGTCCAGCGGCCGGTTGCCGTTCATGACCGCCGTGCGGGACGCCGCGATCGCCGCCGCCATGGAAGCCATCGCCGCGCCGCCCCGGCCCTGCCTCCTGCCGCTGCCGCTGCCGCTGCCCGCCGGGGCTCCAGCCGGCGCTGCGCGCAAAACAACGCCAACAACGCCGCCGCCGCCGCCGCGCCCTCCTCTTCCTTCTCCTCCTCCTCCTCCTCCTCTCGGCCCCGGCCCGCCCCCCCGGGCCCCTTCGCTCCGCCCCCGCCGCTCTCAGGACCGCCCCCCTTTCTTTCTGTCCCGTTTAGCCCCGCCCCGGCTTCCGAGGCGCCAGCCCTATGCCAGGGATCCAGGGGCGCAGGGCAGGCCGCTCCCCAAAGTGTCGGCGGGGCGGCGGCGCTGCGTTCGCGAGCCGGGAACGGATCTCGAGGCCTTTTAAGCCTTAAGGAGTCCGTAGTTGGAGGTATCTGCAGTTCTGTAAAGGACCAAATTTACAAAATTGGGACTACATGGGGGAAATGGCTAGTCGTGAACAAGTCCCGTGTAACATATTCAGGGGTAGGTGCGTTGGCCCTGCAGCAAACTACAAAAAAAAAAAAAAAAATTACAGAAGGGCGTGTCGCTGCAATTTTGCAATTTCTACAGTTTTGGGACAAAAGTTACTGACCCGCAGAAAAATTGCGACTGCATGGGATGAAACGACCGGTTGTGAACTGGTCCTGTATGACATATTTCACAGGTAGGTGTGTTGGCCATAAAGCAAAATGCAACAAAATAAATAAAAAACTATGGAACGGGGCTTCCCTGCAACTTTGCAATTTCTGCAGTTTTGTAAGGGACAAAATTGACTGACCCACAGAAAAATTGGGACTACATTGGATGAATAGGTCCCATGTAACATATGCATATGGATATTACTGCTGCATTGATTTTTTTGGATTTTGCTATATTTTGCTGCATGGCCAACACAACTACCCCTTTGTTTGGCCCACTTCAAAGCATAAAATACATTATGCAATCTTTTGAAAACTTAACTGACTTCTTCATCAGACAAAGATGATTAAAATCTATGGGAGAAAAAAGGCGACGATGTTAGAGTCACCAGCCTATATTTTGGCGATTTCCACACTATACTATTATAATGCTATTATTGCACTTTCAACATCCTGTGGAGTTCTGGGGTTTGTAGTTTACTGAGGCCAAAGAGCTCACTGGCTGAGAATTCTCCCTAAACTACAAAGCCCAGGATTCCATAGGATGTGGAAAGTGGAATAATAGCACTATAACAGTGTAGTGCAGAAAGGCCCTAAGACTTTAGGCCAGTGTATAAATACACTGAAGACACCAGATCCATGCCGATCTGGAGGCTAAGCAGGGTCAGGGCTGGTTATTACTTGGGTGGGGAACTGAGGGAATACCAGGTGCTGTGGGCTATATTTCAGAAGAAGGCAATGGAAGCTACTTCTGAGTAGTCTTTGCCTGAGAAAGCCTTATGATAGGTTAGCTGTGAGCTGAGGTTGACTTGGAAGGCAGGTTACAACAATGTAAACTTGACTGGCACATAGATCAAGGCAATGCAAGCAGTATAGTGGGCCCTCCACATTTGTGGGGTTAACTTTCACAGATTTAACTATTTGTGAGTTTCTCTAGCCCTTATCTCCCACCTCAAGAGCTTCTTTTCTGGGGAAACCTTTTCTCTTGGCAGCTCTGATCAGGCCTTGCAACCCTTTAAAACCCCACCTCTGGTCCTCCTTGTCCCCCACCAGCCACTGCCTGGCCAGCTAAGGATGGATTGTAGCCCAGTTTCTCAGCACTGCAAACCTCCTTATGCTGCCCCTGCACAGGGATGGAGATGAGTGAGAGGGGAAGTATTGGGCCACCATGTCAACTCACCATAGAATCATAGAATTGGAAGACCACAGGGACCATCGAGTCCAACCCCTGCTTTGCAGGAACACCCATCAAAGCATTCCCAACAGATGGCCATCTAGTCTCTGCTTAAAAACCTCCAAAGAAGGAGGCTCCACCACACTCTGAGACAGCACATTCCACTGCCGGGCAGCTCTGACTGTCAGGAAGTTCTTCCTGAGGTTCAAGCGGAATCTCCTTTCCTGCAGCTTGAATCCAGTGCTCCTTGTCCTAGTCTCTGGAGCAGCAAAATTGCCCCTGATCTGGTGTGGACCCTGGGTGCCCTCTGTCCCTACAATGCCTCAGCCCCTTCCCACAGATACACCTTTTGATATTGGTGGTTTTTGCACTTTTGTGGGGATCCTCTATCCCTAACCCCAGAGAAAGTGGAGGGATGGCTGTATTTTGCTTTATGAATAAAATAACTTTTGAAGCAACGTCAAACTGATAATATGAGAGTGAGAGAAAGAGCTGAAATGGGAGGCAGAATTGAAGCAGCACTTAGCACTTTGGAAGATGTGAGTTGACTGAGGACATCTTGGAAGAGGCTGTCCATGGGACCTCCTGCTTTGCAGAAGGGTTTGTCTTCTTATATGCAGCAGCAGAAATAAATACTGGAAAGCACATATAATGAATCAACAGAAAAGAAGGAGATAGGCTCCAAGTGCTTATAGGTGGATCACATTTTATTCTTTTGAGAAGAATAGCCAAACCACACTAAACAAAACCTTTGATGAGGAAGATCCTTTTCATGCAGTCTTTTTAAGCCCAGCAAGCCCACACCTTTTCTTCTCTTACTTGATTTTTTTTTTTAAGCATCACTACAGACTTTGGGTTTTAGTTTGCAGAAGCAAGTAATACTTGTAAAACAGTACAATAAACTTTGACCTGGGAAATAATGAGATTCTTCTCTAGCTCTGTGCTATTCAGAGTGCTGGTCCCTGGATCAGTGCCAATCCTGATCTATTGCTTTCTGGTCTTTAGTGAGTTTCCAGAAAAGAAAAGAAAAAATCAGTTGTGGCCAGTGGATACAAGTATGGTGCTGGTTCCTGGAACATTGTATTTTATTTTTTAACTTTTTGTAAGCCACCTTCAGTTCTAGCCTGGGAGAAAGGCAGGATATAAATAAAATGAAGTGTGGATGGAAAAAGATAATAGCTGGTTCCCCACATGAGACACCCTGAGAGGCATTGCTCCAGCTGGTCCTACTGGAGCTATATGCTTGCCTACAACAGGCAAGGTAAACAGCAGCTACGGTCAGAATAACTTACTAAGCGTATGCGACAGAAAAGGAGAAAATAGTTACGCCTGCCTCACCAGCTACCCAGCCGCAGCATATTAAAGAAGCATAGATGTATATGTTTGACCACAAAAATGGAAATCATAAGAAAAGTGGAAGCCAGTGAAATAATAGTAATTTAAAAATAATCTCTGGATGGAAGATTTCAAGTGGTTTTGAAAAGGTTCAAAATATTATTCTTTACATATTCAAGTCTAACCTGACCTGGTGGTTTCATTTTATGTGCGCATGGTTTTAGGTTTTGAATAAAAAATTTGCTGAAACATATTGAACTGCTCTTCGGTTTTATGGGGCAGGAACTTATACCTATTCTTTGTATGTGGTTTCTGCATCTGGTACCATGTTTTCTGTTAAAATAGTAATGCTTAGGAACATACGTACTTTGTTAACTGAGGTGTATATCAATCTCCTTTCTGTAATGTGCCTGAATCCAATCCAGTGATGAAAAGGTGACCCATTACATCATGGAGAACTGGGCACGCTCAAGACATCTATTTTCCACTGAATCAATGTGGCTCGTCTATTTGGGACTAAATAGCTGGATTTAGGCCTTGGACTCTGTACCGGTTGGCTTACTTATCTCAGTTATATTGTGGCTTTCTGGTGCATAAATCAATTGCAACCAAAATGTTCAAAAAGCTAATCTGAGGAATGCAAAGCGAAAATCTAAAACCAGGAACTGCATCTTTCTCACTGCAGTTTTTTTTTTACATTTTCTTTTCTTTTTCATACTGCTTTAGCAAAAAAGAAAAAAGTTGGCATATGCTCTGGAAAGCATTACTGTTGTTCAAAATAAATGCAATGTAACACTTGTAAGGTCAAAACACCACAGTCAGCTTCCAATTACTTTTTAAAGAAGTCCTTTGCACACCCTTGAGGAATGGCTGCCATCCAGGATGATGCAAATAACTCGTACAATAGTTTTTATCTCATTACTAAAAATGAGGAACACAGTGTTCCCTAGTACAAGATCACCGGCTTTTTTTTTCCCCCTCAGGTGTCTGGGGGTATTTTGGAAGGAAAATTCAGGAATATAAAGTGGATTATCACTTTGTAGCTGTGGATGGTGTATAGCTGGGGATTTCCCATATTTGGGTTGATTTTCTCTCTCTCCAAGGAGATGAACTTAAATAAAGTGTATTCACTACTCATTAGTTCACAAAATTTTGATTTTTTTCCCCAGCTAATGTACACAAAGAACCACTAGAAAATTGACTTTATTTCCTTTTGTACATGGACCCTCAATGGAAAGCATGCTAGTAGGCTAAGCTCCCTCTGAAATTGTTGGACAAAACTGAAGGGGAAAGAGTGTTAGGAGACCTTATAACCATTTTTATATTCACTTAGCAGCAGTTTATATATTTTCACCTTCTTTAATACGTTAATCTTGTGCTTGAATCCATTTTATAATAGTACCTTATACTATTCCCCTTTTTAAATATATTAATCTTATGTTTTAATCTCTCTGGTAAAATGTAATTTATTATTTTTCTCCTTGTCTTCATTATAATGGTTTCATTTACCTGAATCACCATCAACTGTTATTAGTCCACTATTATGACTGTAATCATGGAATAATAGTAATAATAATGCCTGGTTATTTCACATATCCAAATAACAGAAGCAAAACCATCTGTAATTAATCATCATGATCTGGCCACCAAATATGAATCCATTTACTCTCTTTAAATGATTCCAGGATCCATTTATTCCCTTAAAGTGCTAAACATGTTCAATACAAACATTTGACAGATGTGACAGACTGATTTATGGTGAACTGAATGTATCTAGATATTGTGTCTTTGGAGAACCATAATTTTAGTGCTGTGACTCTAAAATTTTCTTCTCTTGTATGATGTTTAAAACATATTTTGCCTGAAGAATCCAGTGAATCTATGAAGGCTTGTATGATGTATTTTGTACATTTCGTTTGGCCAATAAAGGTATCCCTTTTTTTTGTGGATTTTGTTGTATTTTGTTGCATGCCCAACACAGCTACCCCTAAATACATTTCTTGGGTTTGAAGATATCTAATTGTGCTGCAACAGGAGATACTTTAAGAAGAGGGAGTTAATGGACTGGGATTTAATTCTGAGGTTTTTACCTCCAGCAAAGTTAAAACTCTTTCATTTATTTTACTATTGGCACATTTTACCTGTACAGCACCTAAAAGTTTTTTTCAGATCTAACAGTACAAGGACTTGAGAAATTAGTTGTTCTTTGCCTGAAAAATGAGCAGTTAGCTTTGCACAGGACAGGGACAACTTGGATCTCAAGGGAATTACCTTTCTGTTGCTAATGGAATTGAAATTTTATTACCTGTCTATAATTGCCCTTTGTCTCTGTTCCCCACATGGCCAAGAATGAAAGTAGCCTCTGCCTGCACTGAGATTCCTTCAGAACAACTGAATTACAACAGAAACAACATATGATTCAAAACGTAGACATGTGACTCTACCATCATCACTTTTCTTCTCGTGTATGGTTTTCAAACATCTTTTGCCCAATGAAGAAGCCAGCAGAACGTCAAAAGCTTGCAACATCTATTTTGTGCAATTCAATTGGCAAAAAAGGTATCACTCTTTTGGGGATTTTGGATTTTGTTGTATTTTGTTGCATGGCCAACATGGCTACCCCTGAAGATGTTTCCTGGCATTCAATGTATCATTGGATGTATATTGTGCAAATGGGATATGAGAAGATCTTGTAGCAGAACAAGACCCAGCTATTTGGGTTTCTTCTCATGAGACGTCTCATTTGCCAGTCACACCCTACCCCAGATGTATTGTGAAGGCACTTGATACAATTACTTTTGTTGAAGGAAAACTGGTTTAGGTCTGTGTCTTAGCTTGAAAGCCTTGTGTATACTGCACAGAATTGCATCATATAATAAATGTGGGATATAAATCTTGAAGAGAGTATAAATGTAAGGGAAAAATGATACTGCTATTCAGAAACCCGAGTTAAAATACCTTCAGAAGTAATCCAGTGTAAATACCAAAGGCCTGTCTGATTAAACAACACTTTTGCTTACTAGAAGAACCATTGTTGAGGAGTTAGCGTGTTTATAATTAACATTTCTCCTACAAGTGATACTCAAGAGCCATAGCCCTGGAATAGCTGCTGAGGAAACCTTATCTTGAGTGTAGGATGGCAGGACGGAGAAATGTGCCTCACCAACACAAGACATTTATTTTGTAGGAACATTGGAGAGCCTTTCCTTAGGCAGCACCCTAGTTCCAGTGTATATCCACTTACTTGCTTCCAAAGGGAAACAAGGTTGATTTTTAATTTGAGAGCATTAGCTGGGCAGTAAAATCAGTTTCCTTCTACTTGGCATTCATTGGCAGTTAATGGGAGATTTTACCCCTCACATAATTTAATTTTAGGGTTCAGACTTTAGTGATGTTATTACTGAATTATTATTGTTATTATGCCAGCCACTTTGAGGGGCTCTTGTAGGGGGCAAAAAAAAATAACAACATATTTAAAAAAAATTGAGAAATAGATAGCCATGCCTTCTTTCTCCAGTCAATTTCAGTTAAGGCATGAAGAGAAAGTGGTAATAAATTATCTCTATCAAAACTGCCAAATCAATGAGCAACCCAAAGAAAAGAAGAAGTAGGAGTCATCTGCATGAGCCAACGTGGTGCCATGGAAACCCACTGGGTGACTTTGAGCAGAGCCCACTCTCCCAGCCTCAGAGGAATGCAAAGGCAAAGCCCCTCTGAACAAATCGTGCCAAGAAAACCCCACTGCCATAAGTCAGAAGGCACATAACACAGTCATCTGCACATTATTCACACAATGTTCACACAATCTGCAGATTATCTCCTTCAGTATTCACAGGCAAATCTTAAAGAGCATTTGAGACAGAAATCTGTGAGACCCTAAACAGTAATAGCTAAGGTGCCAAGCAGTAATCCACTCCCCACAGAACCAGTTCCTTGACATGGCAATCCAAGTAGAAGTCACTACAAAGAAGTACCTCCACAATTCAACTTGGACAGCATGTCCAAAGGATGATACTATGGTCAATCGTACTGAAAAGCTAAGAGGCTAAAAAAAATCAGCAAGGTCATGTGGTCTGCATCTTTTTCTCAGCAAAAGTAATTCTACAACGAAACCAGAGTAGTTTCTGTTCCAAAGCTAGGTCTGAAGTATGATTGACACAAATCCAGTTTTCTATGACTAATGAGCAGAGAACCAGCCAGACTGGTATAATGAATCAACCTGGACATATTTTAACAACTGAGAGTGTCATTAAAATTCAAGACCCTTAATTACCTGCTAAAGAACATTCTCCAGCCCATTCCTGAAACTGATTATCTGGGTATTATGTTAAATATGGTCATTGGATTTTATAGCTGGAGTTAAAACCAAGACAAAAAAATAAATAAAAAAGGAATGCCCAACACTTTGCCACTCTGCTTTAAAAGCTAATCTAGTACTGGTTTAAAACCAGAGATGATGTATAAAAAACAAAGCTTAGTCTCCTGGGCAGATTAACATTTCATCAGTGACTACTGCAACCAAATGTCCTAATTTTAAGATAGCAAAGGGTTAAATTTCCATGAGGTTTGGTTTTCATTGTAAATATTTCTGTTTCTGGGACAGTAAAATAGCATAATCACCCACCTACCCCCCACCTTCCACTATCCTTTTCCATACCTGTATGCAACAGCTGGGTCCCCTGTTTGCTGCCACTTTGTTAGTTTTGTTTCAGCTCAGGAGGGGGGAATGTAAGTCCTATAGACCAAAGGCAGCCATGGGGACCCCAAGTTGCAGCCTGGTAAGGTCACATTTAAAAATTGACATTTTTGGCTCCAATACTGCCCAAAATGATTATCTCCACATAT